>JAXQGX010000437.1:0-15452 GCA_037040455.1 Irpex sp. P115-07
AGTCCTCCCGGGCTGCATCTTCCGACCGCCGACGAATATTGATATCACCAGGCCGCCAGATATCCTGATTTGGAAAGGCGCCCCGACGCTCATACAAATTAGGCAATCCGTCCAAACCAGTTTAACTACCACCATGTCCAAGATTCTGCGGCGAGCACTGGTCAGAACTCATCACTTCCCTGATGAAGCTCTCTTTACTGTGGCGAATGGACTCTATGTGTATGCTCAGCACTAATGATCATACTTTCAAGTTTGAATATTCAGACCTGCCCGAGGTCGGCACGCATCGGCCACAGATAAGTATTGCGGCCCCTCGTAATATTAAGGCCCACTCAATTCCAAAGCTCGTTCGTTCGTTCGTTCGTTGGACGAGCGGAGAGCAGTTACTCCGCCAGATGCCGAGACTTGCCGCGCGTCTAGCTTGACCAAACAACGGTCTCGGGGTTTTAACACCGTGAGCACCTTCATCCCGCCCTGTACCAAATCCGGTATACGTCGGTATCTTTTTTGAGTGTGTATCTACATGGAATGCAGCTCAGAAATCACACAATTAGTCAGCAATGTATCACTGGAAGGTGAAGTTTACTATACCAACAAAGAGCACTAGATATGATAGCCGGGATTGTGAACCCGACATCTCGAGCAAGAAACGGCGGGCACCAGCGCCACCGCCGATTCTACCAGGGTATACCCCTCAGGCCTCTGAGTGCCTCGCTCAACGATGAGCAGAAATCTGAGGCTCCAAGACATGCGGGTGTCTGTCCGGAGGCTTGCGCAAGTGTCACGGAAGTGCGCGACTGCTTATACTTAGCTATGCATGAATACGAGTTGGACGACTACAACGTCATGACATGACGCAGACATATTGTCGCTTTGAGGCTTCAACTGATGCTCACGTGTACCATATACCATATAGCAGCTCATCATCAGTCAAGCGAATGTAATTTACAGAACTCGATTACTATTTATTGAGCCAGTAGCATTAGATCACTCCGTATACATCGACCGACGTATACTGGATTTGGTACAGGGCGGGATGAAGGTGCTCACGGTGTTAAAACCCCGAGACCGTTGTTTGGTCAAGCTAGACGCGCGGCAAGTCTCGGCATCTGGCGGAGTAACTGCTCTCCGCTCGTCCAACGAACGAACGAACGAACGAGCTTTGGAATTGAGTGGGCCTAATGATTCACTGTTGTTCAAGGGACCCATGATCATCGCTCTATACGAAGTACACGCACCCGCAAGCCTATCTCGGAAAACGAATTTCTAGAGCACCCAGTGACGAGCGGTTCTGAACTCTTCGCGACTGGTCAGCGGGCCACCTTCGAGCTTTCGATAATCATTACATATTGTGGCCGCGTGGTCGTTCCGAAGACGAGATAAAGGCAGCAGCGAAGTCAAACCTGAAGGGGATTGACCTGCTCTCGCTCTCTCATCATGCCCTGCTCTCGTCTGTGGCAGCTTTTCGTGCTGTCGTTAACAATAGCGACGTATATCCCAGGCATCACATGTCTGTGGCCAATTCCGCGCTCACTTCAAACAGGAAATACTTCTCTCATTCTGAGCAGCTCTTTCAGTATTGATATACAGGTTCAGGATGCACCGGCGGATTTACAAGAGGCGGCAGAACGCACTCGTTCGTACTTGAAAAACGACAAATTAGGACGATTAGTGGTTGGTCGTGGTGCATCGGACCTTCCATCGTTGCACGGCGCGAAAGTGCTCAAGTCTTTACGACTAATCCTATCTGAAAACGCGGGAAAAGCCAGAAGTATTTCGTCGGAGGCCATCCTCCCTATTGGAGCACGCAGCGAAGAATATACCTTAACAGTCCCGTCAACCGGAGATGTCGCCGTGTTGACTGCTAACTCGACGTTAGGGCTCTTTCGAGGCTTGACAACATTCGAGCAGCTATGGTATACTGTCGATGACACAGTATACACTATAGAAGCTCCAATTGACATTGTAGACTCTCCTGCGTTTGTAAGTCCTAGTCCATTATGGTATAGCAGCTTGACACTTGATGTTTGCGTATATAGCCCTTCAGAGGTTTAATGCTAGACACCGCCCGTAATTTGTGAGTTGAATAATATTAATTGATGGTTGACTGAAATTCACAAGTCGAATCCTAGCTTCCCAGTCACAGATATCAAGCGTACTCTCGATGCCATGAGCTGGGCCAAGGTACATCTCTTTCCGCTCGCTGATCCATATATTTATTAATGTCGCCGACCACTCGATTCTGCAGATCAACCAATTCCACTGGCATGTCACCGATAGTCAAAGCTTTCCGCTCGAGATTCCTGGGTTCACAGAAGTGGCTGAAAAGGGTGCTTACTCTCCATCTTCAATCTACACTCCTAGCGATGTTCAGGACATCGTTGCATATGCTGGCGCAGTACGCGAAAGTTTCTTTTCGCAAACCTGTCATTTGATCTCATAAACTCTAAGCGTGGTATAGATGTTGTCGTGGTACGTGTCGACCTTATTCAATTTTCCCTCTGTCGCTTTTCTAACTACGTCGATCACCACAGGAAATAGATACTCCAGGCCATACAGCGAGCATTCACGAGTCACACCCAGAGCACATTGCCTGCTACGACTCCTCCCCATGGATGACCTTCGCCAACGGTCAGTATGATCCCTTCCAGCTCGAGTTCTCCCAGTACACACTTGGACTCGAGGTCTCACCTTCTGTGGGTTCACCCTCGTCAGAACCGATCGCCGGGCAGCTTCGTTTCGCCTCTGCAGCCACTACGAACTTCACCGCTGGTCTGTTGGACGCGACGGCGAAGATGTTCCCGTCTTCGCTGTTTAGCACGGGCGGAGATGAGCTCAATTTGCCGTGTTATGAGCAGGATAAGGAGACGCAGCAGATTTTGAACGCAACTGGGGAGACGTTGCTGCAGAAATTGGAAACGTTTGTGCAGACAGTGCATGGTGGGCTGAAGAAACTGGGGAAGACACCTGTTGTTTGGGAAGGTAGGTTTGCCGCACGCATACGATTTACACTATCTGAGGTTTCGTCCTATAGATCTGATATTGACACACAACGTCACTGTGTCCAATGATACGGTGGTCATGTACGCGTCTTTTAGGCGTTTCTCATCATACCATATTGAAGGTACCATAGGGTCTGGTCATCATCGTCGGCCGCAGAAGGAGTGGCAGCTAGGAATCTTCGTCTAGTGCATGCTCCTTCGGACTACTTCTATCTCGTAAATTCTTTGCCCGATTATCATTCCGCCCGACATCGAATTGACTGAAATACTTACGTGTAGGACTGCGGTGCAGGAGAATGGATCGGAGCAGATCCAGATGCGTAGGTGATCAACAGCGGTGTACCTTGATGGGTGCTGACTTGCAATCTATACAGGAATAGTTGGTGCGATCCGTTCAAGACATGGCAATGGGTTTGTTGAAGCTTAACATTTCCTATCTTTATCCCTTGAGCTAATAAACGTTGTCAGGCGTACACTTTCGACCCGTACCAAAACTTGACCGAGTCCCAACACCACCTCGTGCTAGGCGGTAAGCCTATTCCTCACCCTTTCCACTTCTGAAATCCAACCACTACTCTTTGCGTCTTCCACACAGGTGAACAAGTCCTGTGGTCCGAACAGTCAGGCCCAGAGAACCTCGACTCCATCGTCTGGCCTCGCGCAGCTGCTTCCGCCGAGGTCTTCTGGACTGGCGCAACACTCCCTGACGGTTCTCCTCGACACGTCGTGTCTGCACTCCCCCGGCTACACGACTTGAGGTTCAGAATGGTGCAAAGGGGCGTTGACGCGATTCCGTTGCAGCCGCTGTGGTGTGCGTTAAGGCCGAGTGCGTGTGACCTTCCGCATGCTACGAAGGTCCCTTCACCCCACGATCGGAAGGAGACGTAGAGAGTCGTGTGACCGTACTAGTAGCCTTATAGCTAGTATTATGAGGTCGTAAAACAATGTGATGTAATTCTCGAGAGCAAGCGGTCACAGCCACAGCATAGTCCCATGCACACGACAACAACCACGGATATCACCCGAGTGAGTAAAAGACAACATACGAACTCGAGAACAGATAAGACAACACGACGCGACAGGAAAGGGAGAGAGAGACCCTCAGCGTCCACAATTATGTAGTGACAGGAAGATGGCGGGTATGCTATCGGTACTTGAATGAGTGGAAAGTCCAAAATGAGTGGGAGAGTGCAAGATGACGATGTGGGTGTTTTGTGAATCGATGATGGGACCGAGTCTATGGGGATGAGGTAATGCTCACAGCAGCTGAGGAGAGGCAGAAAGGAGGATTGGGGCTATCGCGGAGCAAACACAGCAACGAGAACGATGAACGGGATGTATGTCAGGAACGAAATTCCTGCCATGATACGACATCGAAATCTCCATGACCTGGCGTCTACACATCAAATTGGTAAGCGTGAAGCCAATACTACAGCATATACTACGTACCGTGTTCAATTTGTGGGTCGTCCAGAGGAACCGCCTTCTCCGTATCTGATCCTCCTACGTGTCTTGTACGCGGGATGGGTAGCAGCGCAGCAACCCACCATAGAGGAAACAAGATGAACGAGATGTAGAATAACCAAGCATGTATCGACGAAGCTTCTTCATCTTCAGATTTGAAATGTGGTATCCAAGACGTAGAATGAATGCGAGGCGGTCGCCGTGGGTCGCGCATATGATACGTGCTTGAACGACTTATCGACGGTGGCTGGGGAGAGACGATCGCACCGATGGGGAACGAGACTTCTGACACGCTCCGCCGACGCTCTCTTCGCGAGTCCGATAGAGATGGCGTTTTAGCTGGACCGGCGACGGAAGGTTGCATTGAACGAGTGGACGTCGCGCGAGATATAGCGCGGACAGCTGGCGATGGTGGAGTGCTCAACCGATACGAAGGACTATCGGTGACATTAGGGTTTGCTTGTTGCAGCGATGAACCAGGTCGAGAATGACTTGGAGTCGGTGCTGGCGATTGGGAGGAGAGCCGTACCCTCTTGTGTTGGTAGGCGGATGGTGCGATGCGAGAGGGCTCTGATTGACGGTGGGTGCCTGGAAAAAATGGTCGATCAACTCTCTTTGTATCAGGTCAAAAACTTAAATGTAGCAATCTTACGTCGATGATCGGATGGAATGACAAAGGTAGTATGCTGCAAGGCTGTACGATGGTCTGGCGGAGTGAGATCTAAGTCCTCTGCCTTTCTTTTGCCTTTATTCTTCAGAGGCGTTTCGGGGATCTGGCCAATGGAGGGTTCGCTAGCATATCGAGCCGGACGCCTTGCGGAAGACCGCCTGGACTCTTTAGGGGTAGAAGTAAGAGGAGTTTCAAGGGAAGACGGGCCTGCTTCCGAATCTTGTGGGTTCAGCGATGACGAATGACGAAGTATGCTCTTGCGATAAACGCGGTTGCCTGTCGCAGCCCTTGGAAGAGTCATAGCCTGACGTGCATCGTCTCCTTCTTCTTTCAACGTGCTTAATTCAACTCCATTCCGTGCTGACATGCTACTCTGCCCCTCGACCACGCCTCCAGGCTTGTTAAATACAGGTATATCGGTTTGAACGTCGTGGGTCCACGATGGCTTGTCTCCGCTTTCAGAATCACCTAAAACCACTCATTGTTAGTCTCATATCAGCGTATGACAATCTCTGACACACATACCCTCTAATTTAGGTGGAGAAGAGTTGGGACTGAGCAGCGGAGGACAAGATCGCCCAGCGACTTGACTGCTGCGAGGCACGTTGTGTCCACGCTGTGAGATATCGGGATTAGCCGATTCTCGCATTGGGCGCTTGCCGGCTACTTTGTCCTTAGACGCCGCAGCCTGCTCACCCAGAGAAAGACGGATCATCTCTCGAGACACTTGTGCGGGCCAGCCGTACTCGCCGATAACATTCGACGTAACGCCAGCAGAGGCCTGGCGTGCGCTCCAGTCTGCACTCGACCGCCGTGAAGACTTCGAAGAAGCCTGCCGTCGTTTCGACTTCGGTATCGGTGGCTGATGCTGAAAGATATGGCGAACACCCGGGGCACTCGCGGATGTGCGAAGTCGACGGCCAGAGGTAGACGGGAAAGGAAGCGTGTTCTCATCGGATTCGCCACCGACCGTCTTGCGACGTCGGCGCGGTGGGAAAGTCTTGGCCGCCAATGACGAGGTCCAGTGGCGTAAAGGAGGGATCGCGCCGTGACTCGGAGGTGTACTGTTAGTGGTATCGCGTAAACTAGGTCGTGAATGGATGGTCAGCGTGTTAATGAATNAAAGATGAAGTGATGGTGATGTGTTTCCAAAGGTGTAACGAGAATCAGAGGCGGCGGGCATGTTGGTAGGTGAAATGGTAGGTGTATGCGCATGAGTGTTTGTTGATGCGGAGGAGGTGGTCGTAGCTGAATCTTTCACCGATGTTCCCCCCGACGCAGAGGTCGGACGCGATGATTGCACTGGGTCTTGCGACATCGCGTTGAGAGAATACGAGCGTCCACGTAAAGATCCGAACCTCCAACTTGACGCTTCAGACGCACGAGATGGTCGCCGAGTGTGACTGGCAGAACCCGGAGAGTCTGTGCCAACATGCGCTATACTGACACTGCTACGTGAAGGACGAGGGGCAGCGAAGGTATCGACACTTCCGAAGTGAAACCGCATACTTGATGGTGGTCCTTCCCTTTCAGACCTTGGCGTACGCCTTGGTGAAGCGGTTGTCCGTCCAAAGGTAGACCAAGGGGTCGAAGAAGTAAACCGACGTGAGATACGAGCGATACTACCTCTTCTCTCAGAAGGGATGGCAGACTCAGAGCTTGTCTCTCCAGCCTCGGCTCCAGCAGGTTCATATGGACCGCGCCTGAGAGGCCTTGGGCTTAACCCACTGGACTGTTCACCTGCGACATCTGCATGTTCTTGCATTGAGTAGCTCTCTAGCAGTTCATTGACTTGAGGAAGAATCTTGCGATCGATGATGGCTGTTTGGGGATCCGAAGTAGCAGGCAGTGTACTGTGGGGAGATGTGGGTGTGTCGGGCGTGTCTAACTCCTCCGATAGATTGGAGTTTGTTGTGGTCTGGCTTATAGCTCGACCACGTAAGCGAGCTACGAATGAGTGCATCTAACAATTCCAATCTATTATCAGCGCATATATGCGACGGTAAAGCTTGCGATAGCATTGAGGGATCTAGACACTTACTCTGTGAACTGCCAGTAAGTATCCAGCAGCTGATCAACAACCGGAGAGTTGCATAAGGTCGTTAATGTCGTGAGTAAGACGAGAGACTACTTCAAGCAGCCTGTGTTTGCCGAAATCTGTAGGTATGTCCCGCGATGATGGAAGTCGCGAACAAGCCTGAGCCGCCTCACTTTCACGGCACTTGCCCAATTTGGACTGTGACAGCGCTGTTACACCTGAAACCGGCGCATCAAGTCACGGACCTCGGCGGGCTGTGGGTGTGTCACGCATCTTGTCGCTGCCCTCCACGTCGCCGACAGCCTTTGCCCGCCATGGACCGCTTAGAATCTCTCGGAAATGCTCTCTCTCAGATTACGATGTACGACATCAAGAGCATGTACAACCAGGTGCGGCCCCTCGCGTCCATCTTCTGTGCTAAGGCCGCTAACGAGCATGATGCACATTCCAGGCCAAGAACGTGGTGCTCAATGTCAGCGAGATGGAAGGGAAGGTGCGCGAGGCTACTAACGATGAGCCTTGGTAAGTTACTCTGAAAAGCTGCTTTCCGCCGCGTTAACTTCTAGCTGGCAGGGGTGCAAGTTCTACGCTAATGCAGGAGATTGCTCAAGGGTACGCTTCTGTTTCTACCAAATGAACTTCGTTGATGATTGCTTCATGTTAATGAAGAACGTTCAACTTGTAAGTCTGCCTTCTTCTGCTTCGCGATGCATGCTAACCGCGACATGTCAGCCAAAACTTCAATGAAATCATGCCATGCATATACGCGAGGTTCATGGAGAAAGAGGCCAAGCAGTGGCGTCAAATATACAAGGCAAGGCATACAGTCAGCTATTACTCAAAATCAGTCACTGAACGCAGAAGCACAGGCCCTCCAACTGCTTGAATACCTCGTCAAGAACGGTAGTGAACGTGTGGTAGACGACGCCCGATCACATGTCGCGACAATCAAAATGCTTCGCAACTTCTACTACATAGATGAAAAGGGAAAGGACCAGGGTTTAAATGGTGAGTTATAGCTCGAATATCACGGGTCGCAGACTCTGATTCCTCTGCCTAGTTCGCAATCGATCGAAGGAACTCGTAGAACTGCTTGGAGACGTTGAGAAGATTCGCGCCGAAAGACGCAAGGCTAAAGCGAACAAGAGCAAGTATATTGGTACTGGAAATGACGCGATGAGCTTCACTTCCGGAGGCAGTCGATATGGCGGCTTTGGCAGTGACAGTTTAGGGTATGGCGGTGGTAGCAGTAGCTACGGTGGTGGCGGCGGTGGCAGTAGTGGAAGCTATGGCGGAGATTACAGTGGTCGTGGTACGTTTCACCGTTCTTCTACAGATAGAGCGATGGCTTAACAGACGCAGATTACGGGGATTATTCTGGCGGGGGCGGAAGCGGCGGATTCAGAGACTCTGCGACCAGGAAGACATTTGAAGAGTACGATGCTGGAGATGATGACGTTGCCGCTGTTCGGCGGTCGGGCTCTCTCTCAACTGCACCATCAGCCTCTTCTCGTGCCCCTCACCGGTCCTCTACCGCACCAGTGGCACCAGCTCCTCCAGCAAAGGCTCCCGAACCCATCCCGGATTTACTCGGTCTTGACGACGACGATTTCTCTGCACCCGCCGCGGCCCCAGTGGCAGCAGCCGCTCCCGTACATGCGCCAGCTCTAGGCGATGGTACGTCTCTTTCGTTCACTACGCGGTACTAGTAGAATACACTCTGACAAGTTTACTAGCCGACGACGATTTTGCCGATTTCCAAGCTGCACCCATATCCCCAGCTGCCACTCCTGGCCCGACTGGAGCCATCCCAGGATTTGGGGCCCCTTTGGCCCCGAAGCCAGCCTCCCCGCCCATCGCGCAAGCATCACAGCAGTCCAGCGGAAACTTGTTCAGCATGCTGGGGGCTACCACAGCCTCTCCACCTCCATTAGCAGCTTCCAGACCTCCAGTGTATTCACCTCCTGCGATTACTCCCAGCACAGGGCCAAACTACACATCTCCTATTTTGGCAACTACTCTCACCCCCGCCACTGCTTCACGTACGAACTCGACTACAGGTGTCGCGGCCGGAAAGGCTCCCGCCAAGCCATCCGCTAGTGGCAACTTCGATGATTTGTGGTCTCTTGGGCTTGGATCCTCAGCTACCAGCAAGCCCTCGACTCCCGCTGCACCAGCGAAGTCGATGCAGGACCTGCAGAAAGAGAAGGCTCAAGCTGGCATATGGGGCGCCAGTCAGCAGTCGCAGTCTGGTGGTGCATTCGGTGCCTTCGGGTCGGCGGCCAAGCCTGCGAACCAGCCTGCCTCTTCGGGCAACGGACTGGACGACCTGCTGTTCTAAATGGCTCGTCGGGCAAGTCGGTATGGTATGTTCATCTGTTGCATAGAAGGTTTAGGTATGGAATCTCCGAAGTGTCACCCAACACCACCACCCCCTATTCGAAGCTCGCTGGCACGATCGTCTCTTTCTTTTTGGTGTTGTTGTTTTGGTGTTGTTCACATACGTAACTTACCTGGAGCTGCTTGCTTTATTGAAGGCGCTGTTTATCTCTATATTCGTGTGAAGCTCTCCAGCAACTCTCTGCAATCCCACAGTCAAGTCGATTCTCTGGAAAACTGAGCGGGATATGGTCAGTCCGTTTCGATTGTTCGGCGAATGGCTTCGATGACCCAGTTCCTTAGTGATGGTGTCCTCGAGGAACTCCTTATTGAAACGATAGCGTTCAGGTTGAGCATATGGCAGGATACTGGCCATCAGTGCACAAGCATACGCGGGAAAGGATGTGTATGAGAACCACAGTAAGATGAGCGCACCGAAGAGGTCACGCAGTCCCTTCGCTTTGCAATACACCTGGTGGCTGCACTCGCCGTTATGCAGAACTTCTTCACCGAAGAGCTTCCCGAAGGTCAGTAGACGAGGCGTGGCAAGTAGGCGCTGCCTGCAAAGTCATGAGGCCCGCGGTGATTGGACGACGGCGTACTGGCAGGGCTGCTTATCGTCACCTGCGTTCCTCGGTCGCGTCTGGCCAGCCATCAGCCATGTGGTGCGTACTGAGATACTATGGTTCCCTAGATTGCCGTTCTCTGATCGTACAAGGGTCAGTGCTTATATATTTGGAGTATTGACAACGGGTATTTTCGTCCTCGAGCTCACCTCTACTTCGACCAGCAACGACCACTAGGACCATGATGCTCAAGTCTGCGTTAGTGGTGTTCGCCACCGTATTGACAGTGCTCAGTCCTGCAGGTGCTATTTGGCCTCAACCACGAAGCTTGCAAGCTGGCACAACTCCATTGAAGCTGTCTGGTGGCTTTGACATCACCATTTCGGGGAGCATCCATAATGCACCTACCGACCTGCACGAGGCTGTTCAGAGCGCCAAGAACTTCATCAAGAACGACAAGCTGGAACGACTCGTCGTAGGACGTGGCTCGGCTGACGCAGCCGCTGTCAAGAAAGCACATACGCTCTCGAAGTTGACGCTGTCTCTGGAGAAGGGCGCAACAGCACACTCCATCACGTCTGAGGCACAAAAGGCTCCGGAACTCCGAGACGAGGCGTACACCCTGACTGTGCCAGAGGACGGCTCTGGGGCAACTATCACCGCAAACTCGACGCTGGGTCTATTCCGGGGCTTGACGACGTTTACTCAGCTATTTTACTACCATGATGGGATAACGTATCTTCTTAACGCACCTATTCAAATTGAGGACTCTCCTGCCTACGTGAGTTCAAAACTGACGTAAAAGTATAATGCGCTGACATTATTGTTGCAGCCATGGAGGGGTCTTTTGCTCGATACTTCAAGAAACTTGTGAGCCTCAAATGCCCATCTTCGTCATTACGCGACTGACATCACGAATGCCAGTTTCCCTGTCGATGACCTTAAGCGTACTCTGGACGCCATGAGCTGGAACAAGGTTAGGTCATTCAACGCCTCAGCAACTCTATACTAAATCCAAATTTCTCGTTCTCAGATGAATCAGTTCCATTGGCACATTGTTGACAGCCAGAGCTTCGCCCTGCAAATTCCCGGATACACTGAGCTTGCAGCAAAGGGCGCCTATGACTCTGCTTCAGTCTACTCCCCCAAGGATGTCGCTGATATTGTGTCGTATGCCGGTGCGGTATGTATTCAACCACGTATACCCAACTTTTGAATTTTACTGATCCGTCAACAGCGTGGTATTGATGTTATGGTTGAGATTGACACGCCAGGACATACTGCCATCATCTCTCAATCACATCCCGAGCATATCGCTTGCGCTGAGGCGACACCATGGTCGTCGTTCGCAAACGGTATGTGACCCAGTATCAAACTTCTGTTTCTCCTATACTAACGTGTGCTGGTTGACGTAGAACCACCTGCGGGCCAATTGCGTCTCGCCTCTCCCGAAACTACAAACTTCACGGCAGGTCTCCTGACTGCAGCAGCCAAGATGTTCCCCTCTACTCTCTTCAGCACTGGAGGAGACGAGATTAATGCGAACTGCTATACACAAGATGAAGAGACCCAAAAGGCACTGAACTCTACCGGGAAGACATTTGAAGAGGCTTTGAGCGCGTTCACGGAGGTGTCGCACAAGGCACTGAGGGATTTGAGCAAGACGCCTGTTGTTTGGGAAGGCGAGTAGTTTTTGTACTCGTCAGATACTATGGCTAAGAGATATGTCCATTTAGAGATGGTTCTTGACCACAACGTCACGTTGGGCAACGATACACTTGTACTGTAAGTCTTTGTTCTTATCTGACTTACAATCGACTTCATTAACCCCACTGATATGCAGTGTCTGGATATCCTCTGACAACGTCAAAGCTGTTGCGGAGAAAGGCTTCAAGCTCATTCACGCGGCCTCAGACTACTTCTACCTTGTATGTCCTGCATAACTCCCTCCCAAGTCCTAATTGTTCACCTTGACGTCGTAGGACTGTGGCCAAGGAGGATGGGTTGGTGCTGCTCCTGACTCGTGAGTCCAATAGCTCGTACTCCCAACACTTGTTTAGCACTGTATCGAAATTTCAACCTAATAGGAACTCGTGGTGCGACCCTTTCAAGACCTGGCAGCACGCCTACTCTTTCAACCCTGTTGCAAACCTCACAGACGACGAAGCCAAACTCATCATGGGCGGTACGTCTTTCTTTCTCACGTCTCTTCCACTATCACCAGCTGACCCCTTCTTGAACTAGGTCAACATCTCCTTTGGGCTGAACAATCCGGCCCACAGAACCTCGACCCCACCGTGTGGCCTCGTGCCGCCGCCTCCGCTGAGCTTTTCTGGTCTAACCCTTCTGCTGGGAACATCACGACCGCCGACGACACTGCTCTCCCAAGACTGCACGAACACTCCTATCGGATGAGGCAGCGAGGCGTGAAGACCATCAGCCTGCAGCCCGAGTGGTGCGCGTTGAGACCCGGGGCTTGCGACGTTTCGGCCTGAGCAGTAGCATATATACCATCCCCTGACGCGTAATGATATCGACGTAGCGTTAAGTTGGTTGCATAAGTTGGACTTTGGATACGGATACTTTGTTGGTCTCACAAATCTTTCTTGGAGGGAATAAGACAAGAGTACATTCGCCAGATTAATAAATTACATATACTCGCTGCAGAGTATCGAATAGGTGTGATCTGCATCGCGAACGCAAGGCACGTCGTACAGACGGGGTAATGGCAGACTCAATGCGAGTGGGAGAGAGGGGTTTTCAAATCGTCGTCCAAGGAGAGTGTGTATGTCAAAGAGCAAGGTATACAGGCATTACGTCGCTGCAAGCCAGAGCCAAACGAGAATGAAATGAAAAGGAAAGGGGTTGGAAGAGAAAGAAGAGAACTAAAAGGGATATAGCCCGACAGGATAACAAGTGAGAAAATTGAATTGACCATTTCCATATGAAAGAGGGAATCCAGCAGCGTAGGCTGATTCAAAAGTGAGATGCTTCACTGCGCATCTTATTCCCTACACACGCAAACCACCAACACCACCGACGAGTCTATCGTTGAAGTCGACGGATAGGCGAGAGTAACGAGCGTGGGTCTTCGTACCAGCGTTTCGAAATTTAGGAAGAGGCGGCGGCACCAGCGGGTTCCGGGATGCCCATCTTCTTGCGCACGTTCTCGAACGTCTTGAGCATCTTCCTCCTGGCCCCCAGGGCGGCGACACCCTTCGCTTCAAGCGCAGCCTCGTCCATCACGACCATGTCCTTCCAGTTCATGCCCTCGAAGTTGGGCGTGTACTTGTGCAGCCTCAAGCTCCTCAACCACGCGGGGATATCCTCCAGCACCTTGGGGTCGACGTCCTCCTCGTCCTTCTTCGAGTCCCTGGTGGAGTTGGGGGACTTGACGCCAGGAGAACGGATGTTGCTCATACGGCCGCTGCGAGCGCTGCCAGAAGGACTCTGCAGGTTCATGTTCATGCCGAAGGCGTTCAAGCCAGGCTGACCCAGTTGGCCAGCGGCGGCAGCCATCTGCATGGCAAGAATCTGCTCGGGCTGGAGACCCATAGCAGCGAGGTTCGGTACGTTGAACATGTTGTTGAAGGGGCTCATGGGCATGCCAGCGAGAGCAGCCATGTTGAAACCAGGAGCACCTGGCATACCCATACCGAGGCCAGCATTAAGACCGAATCCGGGCACACCGTTCATTCCAAGACCAGCCATGGAGTCGTTGTCGTTGAACCTGCTCGAGGTGTTGGAGAGGGCTGGGCTACGCGCACCGTTCCAACCAGGTTGACCGTTGAAACCGCTCTGGTTGTTCCTGAAGTTGCCAGAGACGTTGCGGTTCTGCTGGTTCATCTGGGACGCCTGACCGACGGGGCCATGGTCCTCACGGCCACCCTCGTTGTCACTGTTGAGCGCGGAGCTGCCCTTTGACAAACGGTTGAACTTCTTGGGCGGGTCGGAGATGAGAGGTACTCCAGGGCCGGAGTTGTTGCCAGACCACTCGTTCAACTTCGATGCAGCAGCGTCGAGGCTCTGGTTGGTGTTACGCTCCTTGGCGAACATTGGCATCAAAGGTGTCGACACCATGCTGGCCCAGCTGTCACCGACAACGGGAGAAAGACCATCATCCAGAGCGCGAGGAGACTTGAGTGCGTTGGCGAGACCAGAGAAATCAGTGCTCTTAGGGCGCGAGCTGACGTTCGACGAAGGAACCGTCAATTCCTGTCCACCGGGGGACGAGGAACGCTCGTCTACCTGGCCCAACTGATTAGATCCGGAGCCCCACGTGTTCCTATCACCGACGGCGGAACTGAGCGCCGGAGCCGAAATTCGGTGCGCGGCGTTGTTGGCGGCCTTCAGCTTCGCGCGTTGCTGAGCAAGGGTGGCTGCGGGATCATTGCTTCCTGCTGCGATGGTTGCAGAGTCGGGTGATAAGAAGTTGTTCATCCCGTTCGAGAAGTTCCGGGCAGTGGGAGAAGCAGGCAAGGTGGACTTCAAGCCGGGAGATTTGAGGTTCATGCTAGCGAGTTTCGCCTCCATCTGACTCTGCATGGAGCCTGAAAAGCTATGTAAGCAAGACCTTTACACTCTGAGGAGCTGAAAACGCACCTCCTACGGCAGGGCTCAAGAGAGCCGTCATGGGATCAGCCCGGGACATCTGTTGGAGCACAGTGATGAAGAAGCGAATTTGGACTTGGGTAGAGTGTTGCAAAAGACTGTAAAGAGCGGCTGTGCGCTCTGCCTCGGAGAGGACCTTGAACCCTGTAGGATTGTTAGCAAAATAATTCCAAGAGGACGCAAAGTTACACGACTTACATTGCTCGATGGCGCTGAGTTCCTCTTTGAAATTGGCATCCAAGGATGCTTTGGCCATATCTTCCTGCATAGAACGTGAGAACGCACCATACAAAACGAAAAACATTCAAAACACACCAGAGTTGCCTCATAATTCTGCAGGTTCTCAAACCACTGATCAATGGCTTCGGCTGCAAAAGACGAGATAAGGAAACGCGTTGGAGTAGAACAGTATCAAACACACCTTCGGGTGTTTGGAACATGCCAGTACCGCTCAGGAGCTCGCTTGTGGGACGTCCAGCACCAGAAACACCTCCGGGACGAGGGGAAGCAGGTGGCATGCCTTGGGTCGCGATATTTGCTGGCCTGGAAGTAGGTCCCATCGAGGCGCGGAAGTTGGGGGACCTGCCGTTGGCAGGACCAGGAGAAGGAGTAGGGCTAGGTGCGTGAAGGGACATTGTCTCCAGGAAAAAGATACAAAAGTAGTAGAAAGCTAAGAAACGACGTCGAGTCGGTGTTGGTTGGCTAGAAACAAGCGGCGGCGG
>JAXQGX010000438.1:0-15325 GCA_037040455.1 Irpex sp. P115-07
TGATGTTCGTCTACCAATGCCAAAGCTCGAGCACCGAGATTTTCCTTGAGGGGTTCGCGCGCTGCCTTAAGCTCCTCCAACCACTCCTCCGATGACTTAGTCACGATTGGTGGGCTGGCGGGCTCCGGCTCAGTAGCGGGAGGAGCCTCGCTTGTCGATGATGGCTCGGGCTCAGGTGCGGACTCTTCAATGGCTTCTTCGGCTGCCTCGGCAGCAGGCTCTGCGGCGGGCTCTACTGCATCTTGCGCGGCACCTTCGGCGGGGGGTTCTGCAACTGCTGGCTCCTCAGGAACAGGAGCTGGCGCAGGCACTGGTGGTGGAGCTGGGTCATTGAACAGCAATGGCTGAGCGAGAAGGAGCTCGGTAGCAGCGTTGATGTTGTTACGCGTCCTGATCAAGGCACGTTCTGCAGCACCCCGAGGGAAGCCCATATCTGTAAGCTGCTGAATACGGTTCTCGTCAGGTCCTATGGTTCTCGGTAGGCCACCACCGATGGTTGCAATCTCGGGAGCAGCATCCTTGTGGTCTTCATGGTCGGTGTTGAGGAGCTCAAGGACGATCTGAATCGTCGACTTGCTGACACTCAGCGGCGCGGAGAGCAGCCAAGGGGCCTCCCAGAGTTCTTTGACCAGCGGCACGACAGCCAGACGCATACGGATGACAAACGAGTGGGACTCGAAGTAGTCTGGATCCGTGTCTTTCTTGCCAGAGGTAGCAAGCGTGGCCGTTTGTGCAGACTCCAGAGTACACCTGAAAGTGACGATGGGTAGAAGGAGATGCAATGCAATCTTGAGGGCGCCATGTGCGTGGATCAGCTCCTGATTAGCAGTTTCTGACCGCTCTTCTACGGGAATCGCAGAAGTCTCCTTGATTGTCTCGACAAGACTCCTGCAGACAGACACGATAGCCTCCAAGCCAGACTTTCGGAAGAAAGAAAGCACAAGGACCGTATTAAGGACCTTTGACTGCGAACGCTCTGTGGATAGCTGAGTAACCAATATCTCGCGATAAAAAGTACAACGTACCCTCGATCAGGAGAATGTTGCACAACCCTAGCATCATCGTGTAGTATGCATATAGCGACCGCTTATCATCTTGGAGTAATACATAAGTATGTTGTGCGTACAAACTATAGCACGTACTCACCTGTCGTTCTCAAAGAAAGGTGCTTCAGCAACACTTCAGCCAGGATGGACGCTGCCTCCGAGATCTTCTGTTTTTGCGCTTGGTCTGCGGTACGACGTGTCTGGAACAACCTTGCAATAGCTACCAATTTCCGTCAGCACCATGAGACAAGCTTGACGAAACCGTGGTTCTTACATTGGTAGAATGGGGCCAAAGCATAAGGTAGTTGGCTAGCAAGATGCTTGAGTGCTCT
This sequence comes from Irpex sp. P115-07, assembly GCA_037040455.1. NCBI lineage: Eukaryota > Fungi > Basidiomycota > Agaricomycetes > Polyporales > Irpicaceae > Irpex > Irpex sp. P115-07. The sequence goes on from JAXQGX010000438.1 coordinate 1,379, forward strand.
GATGTTGCTCTCCTTCGGATCCTTAGCCTTCGACGAGCTTGATTCAGGCTTCGGCGTGGGCGATGACGACTCGGCTTCTTGTGCTCCGTTCGCTGCGCCCGTTGCGGGGAGAGGCGTAGCTACTCTAGAAGATGCTGCTGAAGGCTCGGCGGACGGCAAGACATTCTGGGCTTCGGCGGCGGGTAGGACGGTATGAGGCTCCCGGGGAGTAGCCAATGTTTCTGGAGTCTCATCGCTCTTCAACACGATGTTCTCCCAAAGGCAAGACCTATGCAGGCTACCGAGCGATAGAAGGACGTTGTTGGCAGAAGGCCCACAGAGAGCCTGCAGAAGAGTGACAGTGGCACGGCCTTGTGCGTATCCTGCCGTAGCAAGGATGTCTGAAAGGAGCATCACCCGCACATGGAGAGTCACCAGTTTCCGGAACTTGTCGTTGGCGGCAGGGAGATCGGCGGCTAGAAAGGCAGGGAAGTTAGCACGATCTCAGCGAATAACCCAAGCTACCTACCACTGGCGTTTGCCAATGCAGAGAGCTTAGATTCCCCTGAGTCGTCATCACGGAGGTCCTTGGTCTCTTCCAGAGAATCGGTCACCATCTTGATGACGAATGCAAGCGTTTCGCTCGTCGCGGCTTCGACCATCGTACGCACAACCTGCACGAGAGAGTCGGAGGCAACACTGTTCGGGAAGTCGTATGCAATGCATGGAAGTGCGGTAAGACGCGCAAAACGCTCTAAGCCATCCGTGTTAGCAACAAAGTCTCGGCAGTGAGGCACATGCTGGAAGTATCCTTCGAGGAACTAGTTGAGGGGCCGTCAGCAAAGCACTATTGATCATGTACTGACAATTACTCACCTTGTTGAATGAGTCCAGGTAGGATACGACCACATTCTCGTGTTGCTTTGAAAAATCCTCCACTAGCTGAGGACCCTCTCCAGCATCGGGAGCGGTAGCAGAAGCCGGAGCTTCAGAGCTCGAAGCGGGTGTCATCTCTACGTCAGTGTCGCCCGTTGGTGCAGAGACGGGTTCTACAGTCTCAACAGCCTGTACAGAATACCACTCTTTGTGCTCGTCTGGGATGACGAACGCATTACCTAGTTCCTCGATCTTGGTCATGGTTGCCTTGATCGACTCGAGGACAGCTTCCTTGAGAGCAGGATGATGACGAATAAGCTCCTCGACCGTCGTACCGATGATGACAGAGTTCTCCTTCTCCTGAAGTACACGTTGGTGCTTCTCCGAGGTGAAAATGGCGAACAGGGATGGGATGATGTTCTTGCGAGCGGTGAGTTGATCTTGGCCCGTTTGGTTGAGGCAAAGGGCCCCGAGTGCGTTTGGGACAGCTTGTATCACCTGGAAGCAGAGTTTAGACGTGGCACAAGTGTTATCTGCCAATCAGCCGTACCTCGATGACAGGCTCAAGTCCTGCTTCGATGACGTTGAATAGAACCTCCGGTAAACCTGCTTCTTGAATAACTCCGAGACAGGTAGGCTCGTTGTGTACGAAGGTAGCCATAATGTTGATGGCTAAATATTTCATTCTGCGTCAGTTATACGTATGAACATTTCTCAAGGTAACACTCACCAATAGCAAGGGAGTTAGGGCCAAAGACCGTCCTGTTCTCCATAATCGTCTTCGAGGATTTGAGCAGAGTAGAGTCGAGCAGACCGCGAAGTCCCTCACTAGTCCCAGAGGACTGCATCATACGATGCATAGAGCGCAGGATATGCTTCAGCGCAGCACCTCGATTCACGGAGACCTTGCCTGTAGGGGCAGACTTGAGCAAATTTCCAAGCAAATTTATTCGGTGAACGTACCATGGGGAACTGCTATCTCTGAGGCGGGCTTGTCGCCACCATGCTCCTCCAGACCAAGGCCGACCTCGTACTGTATCCACCATCAGCCAGCATCCTCGAATTTTCATTGAAACTACTTACCTCAATTCTACTGACGAGAACTTCTACACCACGAGCGTTCACGAAGAGCTGGAACGCGTTCGTATAGCCGTACAGGACATTGTCCAGCAGCTGCATAGTCTTCGACAACGCATACAGCCGATTAGGATGACGAATGTCGATGACTTGAACCAATAGAGGGACCAAGCCAGCGCTGACGACCATATTGCCACCGGAAGCATGTGCTGCAATATATGTGACGAAAGACAGCAGACTTTCGACAAAGGGTTGCGGAAGAGTCGAATCTTCTTGTGCAAGCTCTCCTATAGTCTTGCGCAGAAGTGCCATCAAGACGCCGTGGTTCACTCCAGCATTGACAGCGGCAAGAACATCTTGGATCTTGGATCTATACCGTCCTATGGCATCGAGAGCATAGATAGCAGCTGTTTGCATCTGCACGTCGACTCCCCGGTCCAGCTGCAGAAGCTCGGCGATGTGCATGACGATATCGGGCTCGTACAAGAAGAGGTTGTTGAAAGCGACTTGTTCCAGATGTGTATGGCAGAACAGTGCAATCGAAAGGAGGCGGATTAAGAGCAGCTTCTCTCGATCGGCTGCATGAGATGGAGTGAGGACCTGGGCCGAACGGATCCGGCAGAGAAGTTCGAACTTCTCATCATCAGGGACACGATAGGTTTCGATGGCGTCTGCCCATATTTCCATGGTATCCTTCGATTCTAATGTTGTCGAGTCAATGTGAACGGAGACGGGACCGGATGATGAGGACGACGATGCCTGCGCTGACTCAGCGCCGCCTTTCTTTGGAGTCTGAGGGGGTGCCGGGGCACTGAAGACGTCTTCTTCAGCAGTAGTGCTCGCCGGTTTCTCTTCCTTCTTTTCGGTTTGAGCACCGTCCTTTTGATAGAAGGTAAAAACGACCTCGCGAGCTTCATTTTTCAGCTCGTCGACCTTTAAGCTCTCACTACTGCTGCAAAGCGCAGTAAGAGGGAGGTCAAAGTCGTGTAGGTTCGGCCAACGCTTGACCAGAGATGATAATCGTGAGGTGCTCAGCCCGAGAGCGGTGGAAACGTTCGGCTGTGCGGAGTACTGCTGAGCCGGTCGCAGCAGCAGGTTAAGTGTGTTGATGAGGATGTCAAGATCGGAGGTAGTCATGAGAGCATTAAGACGCTGAAAACAAGTTTAGAAACCTGCAATGCTAAAACGGAAGGAAATTGAGCTTACGTCGTATGAACTATATGTCTTGCGGTTCGTCGAGTTCTCCAAGAGCAGCCTCTCGAACCTGAGAATCTCGCTCAGGAGCTTCTTGTGGAAGGCAGAGAAGGGTGTTCGCTGCAGCGTATCGACTGCATATTCGCGGATGATATCTTCCATGATAGCATCGAACTTGTTCAGAACCTTGATCCAGGCATTCAAGTCTGAACGCGGCCATTTCCAGACATCGATTTCGGCGAGAACCTGGGGCAGTTCTTCGTTTGGCGTGTCAGCAATTTTATTTACGAGGTCCGCCACAGGTGCAATCTGGNAACGCTCGCGCGAAAGTAGTCGTGTGTGGGTACGCACCAGAGGCACCGTGCGCCTCGGTTTGTGTACGATTCTCATATTCCACGACACGGGTGCCGCAGAGAGACCTTGAACGAGTCTATCCAGCTCTTGATCCACCTCGTTCAGCTGGGATCGAGCAGGCGTTGGACGCTGGATGTTGGAGGAAGATGAGAGAGACGGTCCAAGCTTTGCGCAAACGCCGACAAGCACTTACGACAAGTCCTGGTCGCGTCTGTTTTCCCACGGTATATTCAGGCGCTAATCAGGCCTTGTGACGCAACGTCACTGCCTATATCAGTAGACGCCTGTCACGTAATAATTGGACTGGACGCGTCGAACCGATCTGCCTTGTTCTGGCACGAACCTTCATCTCCTCGACGCGTATTTTCTTGAATTTCGAACATGGGTAAACGAAAGGAGGCCGTGACTAGCGATGAGGAAGAGGCGGTGATGTCTTCTGCATCGGAGGAGGAAACTAAACCCATCAAGGTCACCAAGCAGAGACCAAAGGTAAGAGCCTGTTTAGATTCGTGTTCACGCGTTCTCACGCCTCTACAGCGTAACATCACTGTCAAGAAACCCAAGATACCCTCAGATGACGAGGACGAGGAGCAGGAGGACGAGGAGCGTCCGCTCAAGAAGAAAAAGGCCGAGAAACCCTCAGTAAGTGGCCCAATCGACAGTTCTGTCTTATATTGCTGAGCTCGGAATGTATAGTCGTCCAAGAAAGCTGCGAAAGCAGATGACACAGAGGTTGGGTCGTTGCAGACCGACGAGACAGGCAACAAGTACTTGGAGCTTGGGAAGAAACGACGCGCGACCGTGAGCTCGTTCAAAGGTTGGTACAACACGTTTGTCTACATCCAACCCTCTCACTTACGTATGGGAAACGTAGGCGCTGTGTTCCTCAATATTCGCGAATACTACGATGCAGGTAGTGGAGATCTCAGGCCAGGAAAGAAGGGAATATCCCTGTCTGCTGAACAGGTGTGTTCTCCTTTTGGTCAAATGTCCAGGTTCGATACTGACAGTACCGCAGTGGAACGTTCTCAAGGACAATGCTGAGATCATCGACACTATGTTCGCGAAAGCCAAGAAGTAAAGGAAGAGACCATGTAACCGCATAGTCCTCAAAGTTTTGTTTTCTCGCTATCGTCGCTTTTTGCTCTCACTCGCTGCATGATGTATTATATACCTACTATATCACCATAAGTATCCTATGCCAAACCTGCAGCAGCCTGATGTGCTCCAGCAAACCCTCCCACGAGGACAAGTCCCCTAACCCAGGCTCTGAGGATTACCATCTGAGCCTGAAAGTCCATCCAAGTCTCCGTGAGGATGATTGGTCTATACGTGGACTCGAATCGCCTATAAACGGAGACTTGTAATCAGCAACGATACAAGGATGGCCAAGGATGGCGCAGTACTTACCATAGACCTTGGACGTATCCAACAAGGAAGGAGAAGAGCGTTTTCGTGGACAAAGACGCTAGCAACCGACGACGTTCATCTTCCCATACCGCACGCGCGCAATACTTCGCCGTGACCAGGAACACACGGATCTATCACCCCAAAAAATCAACAACCACATTCATCTGAATCAACATCAGTGCATAAAAATGGAAGACGTACACCAGAATGCGTAGTCGCAAGCGCGTGATCGAGACTCCTCGTCAGATCGTTCAGTTTGAGCACCATCAACACCCTCCTCGGTATCCTCCGCAAGACGGTCAGTATGTCCAGTATGAGACCCTCACGCTGCATGACTGCCTTCTGGATAGCTTCGACCTCTGCAGATGTTTGCTTTTCGAGATCGATCATGCTCCTGCCTCGCTTGAACTCTCCACCTTCCGCTCGTGGTAGATCGTCGGGAGACTCGTCGAGTAAGGCACGGCCTACAACGTTGTCTTAATACGACGGGGAACGTAGAGGTTGGGACGAGGGACGACTTACCGGTAATCGCGGCCTCGAAAACTGGATACAGCTCGTCATCTATGTTTCCGACTAGCTTAGCATACTTCCGTCTCTCCTGGCCTGTCTTTGTTGAAGGCGGGGCAATTAACGAGAGCCAGAACTTGCTGTAGTTTATTCGCAAGTCATCGTCCAAGTCGAAATAGAGTCCGTGGTCTAAGAGCACAACGTCGAAATTGTATGGCGATCTAGAATGAGGGCCAGCAGGTCGGATTAGCAAGTTTCCTACGAGGGGTTAGTGTATGATGTCGTGAGATGGGTCGCAAAACGAACCGGGATGAGGATCCTAAATATGTGTTAGTGAATAGAAATGTGATAGGGAGTCTTGAGCCTACAGCATGGAAGAATCCGTTCAAGTGTACCATCTGTGCGAAAATGCGTGCCAGCTCTAACGAGACGGCGTTACGGTCGATATTGTGATCGGCGAGGTATTGCAGGTCGTCTGGTCGCCCGCCTCTAATGAACTCCATAATCAAAATCCGTTTCTTCGCCTCAATGACTTTAGCTATAGCGAAGGTTGAATGCTCGTTCCAGGACGCATAGAATAACGTTAACCTACGAATATATAGCGAAGTGCGGAGGTTCTTGAAGTCTTCCTCAGCTCGACGAGCGTTCCTGGCCTCGTGAGTGAAATCTATCTCTTTTGGTAGGTTCTCTCGCATCTCGCCACCGAGCCATGTCAGTTCGAATTCGGGGAACCAGTGTTTGATCCACCCTGGTAGGTCATTAGCATTAAAGTAAACGAACAACTAAAGGACTATACCCAGTGAGAATTCCACCATGTCCATGTCGATATTGCAGAACTCTTGAATGTGAGGATGTTGCAGCTGAAAGTATGCTGAGCATCGTACCAATACAATAGCATGTGAAATACGCATACCTTAATTGCTACCTCCTGACCCGTGCCCTTCAAGATCCCAGTATGAACCTGCGCTAGACTCGCAACACCAATGGGCTCCGGGTTGAATTCCTCAAACATATCTCTCAGTGACTGTCCCTCATCCGACAAGAACATCTGCTCTATGTCATCGAGCGACGAGGGGTCACATCTATCCTGCAGTGGACGCATCGTGTCTCTCCATTCCTGTGGAAGTACTACTCTGAATTTGGATCAGCCGTGTCGTGTGCGCGTACCATCGGACCTACTCACAGCGCAGCCATATGCTGGCCGAGTTTGATGAACACTCCTAATATACGTGTGAGACGACCGTCGTTATAGGACGGAGGACGGGCAAGACGTACCTCCGTTGGCCAGCAACGCCCTCAGCACTCTCTTCGCACTTCGCTTGTGACATTCACTCGTCGCTCGTTCACTCTCCTGCGGCGACTTGTACGACTGGGCGAAGGTCCACTTGTAGTCTATCGCGCCGAGTATGGCGGCAGCTAGGAAATTACACGGACATGAGTCGAGCGGAACGACTGCGAATCACGCCCGCTCGCACCAGGACGCACCTGCTATCCTCGAACATCGCACAACTGCCAGTGAGGCATGACGAAACGGCTTGGAATTCTCATACGCGACATAGGCTGCGCCACCAACAACTAGGGTGGCTGCGGGAAGAACAAGACTTCTGCGCCCTGATTTCGAGGCGTGCGGGAATGTCGGACGGGGTGCATTATTTGTCGACTGGCATCGTTTTGTCTGCCGCGGGGCTGCACGTACGTTTGCACGGAGGCTAGGGCGTATTCCGCGACATCCGAGAGAAAGCATGGATGTGGTTGGGGGTAGAGAGACGGCGCATTGCCCAAAGCGAGCGATGGCGGGAGTCGTTCGGGTCTGAGCGCAACCTGTCTACTCTCGCGTCCTACGACCGCCATCTCAGTCGGACCACGACCACAAGTAGTCGCAAGTCGACCACACTCTCGTGGTCGCCGTCGCTGGCAGCGTCGAGGTTATTAATTCCGACAGTCGGGATGTATTACCAGGTAAGTCAGAATATCCGAACCCTGAATTTATTATTGGGGCCGGCGTCGGCGATGCTAAGCCTTATCGCAGCCTGGTGTATTTATGTGACGCCTTTTTCGCCCGCATCTTGGCGTTTGTGCAATATTCTCTGACGCTCGCCGCCTTGTCTCGTGCAGCGGCCATCTATCTCCAGCAACAACATGTTCTAGCACAACGACCACCATCCCAAACACAGCGACCATGGACGCCTCAACGTCGAGCACCCACATGCCAAGAAGCATCTTCCCCGACATTCCCGCATCTAGGCGCGCTGCGACGATAACACCAAACTACGCCGACACTGGGCATAACTCGCCAGCTCCTCCACCGCTAAACACCCGCAGACATACTACACAATTCCTGCCCACCCGACGCGAAGCTCGTCCTCTCCGGTCTTCACCTCTTGCAGGTCCATCGCTTGCACTGACACAAGATGGTATCCTCGCTGTGTCCGAGGCAGAGAGGAAATTAGCAGCTTCAAGGGAGGCGTTAGCAGGAGACGTTACAGCAGAGTCTGCAGCCACCGAGGTCGCTTCCCCAACATCCGAGTGCTCGTCATCTGGTCATGCTCTGTCTGCGCCAGAACCACACACCCGGACTGAGCCAGCACCAGACGGATCGATGTCCTCTCGCATAAGGCGGCTTTCGCTCGGTTTCAAGAGGAAATCATTTCAGGCACCCCCTGCACAGTCGGAGTCCTCCTCACCGCAGCCACGACGGGCCTCGTCCTCGTCTTCGCATTCACATAGTCAAGAGGATGCACCGCCCGTACCTCAACTCCCTCAATGGGCGCGTGGACCAGTGAAACGTTCAGTCACCGAGCCATCGACGCTCACCGACCAGCATACTCATCGACAAAGCCATCATCCCAGACGGTCCACCTCTCCCACCATGCCAACGTCCGACCCCGTCAAAGTCGCCCGACGAACAAGCCTCCTGCCATCTCAGCTCCCCAACACCTCCCGGAACCCTGAGGAGAACTGGATGACCAGTGCCTCGGCGCCTCGGTTCTCTCGGCTCAGCCTTAAGGCAGACGGCGTCGTCATGCCGGTCTCGGTGAAGGAGGCTCGACGTCGGTCGACGGCGAGTCTCTCATCACGCATGAGCGCATCGGACGTGCGCGGTCTCAAGGGCAAACAGAGTACGCGAAGTCTGAGGAGCGTCCATCCGAGCAGTGAGACGGCGAAGCGCCTTGCAGAGGACGCCGAGATGCAGCCTCCCCGCCCACTCTTCAGAGGAGATTCGAACGCCTCGTCTAGCTCCTTGGGATCATCCATAACGGATACGGACAGCATCTTGACGGAGACGAGGTCGATCAGTCATATGTCGAGTATGACGGATGGGGAACTGCCGTTGCCCCATGGGTACGCCGAGGAAGGGAAATCGACGAGCACGCTGGAGTTGAGGATCAACGACGTTACCATCGACATGATCAATTATGAACATATGGAGCATGTCGAGTCTCCTCGGTCCTTCACAGAGATGGAGCTCGCCACGATAGCGGAGGTCGAAGCTCGCGAAGTCAAAGGAGTTGCTGAAACCGGTGTCGAGACTACCGTCGTAGACTCGCCAGCTCCCACGAAAGTCAAAAGACGGGGAACACTCAAGAAAGTCTGGAAGCGCGTCGTCAGGAGCGTCACAGGCTGAACGTCTTCCTCCGTGCTCCGCCCCTTCCTTCCCGACTAACTTATGGTGCCGACATCTCCTCATCTACTGGCTTTATCTCCAGGCGACTTGCTCAGTGCAGAACACTTTCTTGCTTGCTCCTAGAAGCACTAGATATACGAATATTATTATGGACTTTCTATTCAGTACACTACGGACGCTACTACCATCTTGCATGTGGTCGAGATACACACACATACATACACTATATTACCTAGCTTGCCACTCTTTGTTCTTCTTGTCCGGCCGACAGTCGTTTACGATCCCCACTCGTTTTGCACCATACCCTTCGATACTCGATACCCACGTTCCATACGGGTTTATGGCAAAGTACATAGCAGAACACCAAAAAGTCTAATATACACGTGAACAGCCCGTTGTATCCGTTGTATCATCCCACTACGACGTGTTGCTACTTGTCCGTCTACTGAACAGACTCATGCGAGACAGTCTCGAATTTGACTGTGCGTCTTCGCTCTCATGCATTGCCTCGGCATATCTAGCGACCGTCAGCATCGCAATCATTGGCACTCAAGCGACGATAGAAACTCACAGAAGTTTATAGCGCACCAACTCACCCTCGAGCTCTTCATGTCGTAGCCTCGCCATGACCAATTCGTTCTACAACAATCGTAAGCGCTCGCACACATTAAGCGAAATCAAACGAGAAGACACCCACAAGGACATTCACATGCTCCGCATTCAATTGCGCCAAGTTCCTCTCGAGGTCGTTGCTGGCAATACATTCATATGAGCCTATTGAATGCGACAATCATCCAAGAGAGCGAAACAGATCCCGGGAAACTTACACCTGAGCTTGTAGAGTTCGATTCGTGTTCCGCAGATTATCCATTTCGATCGCGTGTGCGTCCCGCGTTCGCACGAGTTCCGCGTACTCGGTGGCATACTGATCCAACATGAAGGGTGTAATGTTCATCGACACAGCATCCTGCACGAATCGGTCTATGTCATATTCGACGACGTCAGAGTCGTCTTGTGAGCCGGCGACCTGGATCATGTTTTGGGTCAGCGGAGAGTTTACCATGTGGAAGTTATGATGGGATATGTACCTGATATACGTCTAGCATGCTACTGTTCAGGAATACGAGTAGTTGGTCGAATTTCAAGGACAGAAGTGTCTCTTCGTTCTTGGCCAGAAGCACCAAGCTGAATGAGAATAGCGCTTCTACTCCACTTGCGAGCACGTTGTCATATATTCGGAACACCACAGGGAGCGGAAACCTGGAAAGGGATAAGCTACCGAGGTACACATGAGACAATATTTGACCCACTTATAACTGAACATGGTGAGGAACCACTGCGAGCAATACATGCTCGACTTGATGCCCTGTCTGATGAAGTGTATGTGTAATACAGGAAGGAGCTCTTCAACAAGACGGTCATACTGTGATATGTTAGCTCATGTCAATCTACTCAAGAAATGAATCTACCTGAAACTAATTGAAAGATACGTGAGTCAGGACGGGTAGTTTCTGAGAGGGCGTCTCTTACCATTCGCTGCTGGAGTCTTGGCATCTCAGGCAAGAAATGCCCTCGCAGGTCATATGAGTGCATGAGTCGGACAAGCAAGCAGAAGGCTTCTTCGTCAGGCATCTATTAATAATATGAGCATACATATGAACGCATATGCATGAAACTTACGTTCAACAATAGGATCGCTACTATAAACGGAAGTCCTTGGCAATAGCCTACTGGAGGGTCGTGCCTGGTGGGAGTGTCAGGCATTGCTATAAACAGATGTGCGGTCAAACGTACAAAGAATATGCCTTTAGGACGTTGAACAGGTTCTCTTGCCCTATTCCTTGCCCTTCTGTGAAGAAAGCGTGATGAGGAAAGGTTCGACCGAGGTCGCGATTTATGGCTTTCTCGTGTGGGCTAGGATCCTTGAGAAGCTTCAAATACGTTTGTTCTAAGTCGGGATCTTTGGAGGCAGACCTGCGAACGCCGGTGAGTATATGATAGGGAGCGAGACCGGGATACTGACTTATCCTACCTACATTAACTGCCAAATCATACCACGCAGCGACTTCGGAATCCCTCGTTCGATCGCTTTCGCCAGCTCTTGGGGATGTGCGGCTGCAAAGCCCTGGTAATCGGACACGACATTTCCCCAGAATGCTATGTTCTCAATTTAGAGATTAGAAAGACTAGGTGAGCCGAATACGCACTCCAATCAGCTTCGCCCGCTAACTCATAGTCTTGCCTCTTCCCAAACTCTTCCTGTAGCCTCAGCTTCCCATCCAAACTCGTGCGACGTTCGCTTTCGTCTCCTTCCACCTCTGCCCTGGAAAGAATCCCGGACACGATCGTTGAGTTTGACGCGGTCTTCTTATGGACTCTATTTGTATGCACCAGTCTGATCAACTCGGAGCCATCCAGCGTCTCCCTTCTTTCGTCATAAAGCGTGGCTGTTTCTGCCAATGTATGGGTGGGCGAAGAAGGGCCTTCATTTGCCTCCGGAAGTTCTGGTACATCCGCCAAACTTTGCCGTGCACTACTTAGCATCACGGTGGAGAATCGTGCATCGTCGTCCGTGATATCAGACGCAGCTACAGATTCCCTAGCAGAGTGTTCGGTGCGAGTGGGCGACAGAAGAGCATCCAGGGCCTGTGGAGAGGAAGGAGATTTGACTTCAACGGTATTGTCTGATGTGTGCAAATCAGTGAGGACAGGTGGCGTTTGCGACTTTGGTCTCGGTGTCACGAGGGACTCTTCGTGGTGGCCATTGTCAGGGCCAGTAGCACTGAGATCCAAGTCCTCGAACTTTGCTCCCTCGTCAACGTCTTCGAATTCCTCCTCCTCGTCATCTTCAGGTTCCTTATGAGCAGCGGTATCTGAGTCCGGTACTGAAGCAGTGAGATGTGTAGCCGGTTCAGGTGACTTCTGGTCGTCATTAAGCTGTAAGTTGCGGAGAGCCACGACCTCCGGGTTTTCAGATTTCTCTTCTTGTTTTGTCTCTTCCGTGGGAATTGTAGCCATAATGGCGACCTCGAAGGAGAAAGTGACTTCGACAAAGCGAGAATATACTGGAGCGTTCAGTCAAGCCTTCGTGTTACAAGATCAGGAACGAGATGAGTGCGCCGGCGGCGGCGGTATAGAGCTTGACAGCTTGAGCGCTAACCTCACAGAGCGCCTACTATTGTCTGTATATGGAAAGTTGATAGGATTGTGGCGTCAAAGGTTCCATGTACGTTGACCAATGTCGATCATCAAGCTCTCGCAGAGCTCTCCAATGAAAAAACAATTGCAACGCAAGGCATTTGTACAAGATGCTGTTTTGTGTGAGCTCCTGGGTATACTACGAGCCCGGATTAACAAGGAAAAGGAGGGCTGAGGTGATGGGCCGGACGCAGACGAACTTGAAAGGTCGCATTCAAACCTCTCACGATCCGCCTTCACTGTATTCACTCGCTCAGTATACTTGCGCATGTTCACAATCGCTTGAAGTTCACATCAAGTACATCGAGTTTGAGCTTGAGGAACTTCGCCCGAGAAGGAAGGTATTGTTCGCAAGTCGCCATCACTACTTCGGGCGTAACGGCTTTGATATAGGCGCCAAGGTTCCAACTTGTTTCTGACCCTCATCGTCGCGAATGTCGGCCTTGACAAGCTTGACACCTAACTATGCGTCACTTTTTTTGATAATAACGCTGTCGAGAAATAGGTTGTTATGCACCGGTGAAGTCGGGCATTGTGCAAAACTTGCGTTTTGCAACGACCGACATGAATTGCAGCGCCTTCGCGCTATTATCTCAGGTCAGCACCTTGCTCTATGGTTTGAGCGATCGACATCTGATGAGAACCCTACAGAAATGTTTAAACATATTCTCCGAATCCTCTCAATGCAATCGTGCATCATGTCTTTGAACGCGCCCAGTTGAACTTTGACGTTTTGGGTGCTTCAGCCGTGTTCGACCGGTACACTCATAAGTTCATTTCACATTGGCTCATGTCTTTGCTCTGTGACGACAAATTAGTTGTTATGTCAGAATTTATGCTGGGACGCGGTCTGAAAACTTCGTCGCACAAGTTCTGTGTTGTTCGGGCTTCAGGGGCATCGGTGTCTATTGCTTTATTTGGACGTGGACATTTTTCAGTGCGTGCAATGCCACTACCAATTTTCTGAGAGACAACTTCTCGAGGATATTTCACTCATAGCAGTCCTGCCAGTGGGCATGTTCTCGACTCTTATACGTGCCCCTGCCGGAGCTCGTTCTTGTGAGTGTAGCGCTATCGAGAAACAATTGTGGCCACCATACTAATCAACTATTTTACCTCAGGATCCCACTAGAGCGGCTTGATGACGGGCGTAACTCTGACACCTTGGCTACGTTGGTATCTCTAACAGCCGCAGCGGTCCTTCTTGCATTGCGCGCGCGATCTGGTCACACGGCGGATTGATAGTGCCTCAAGTTACCTTTGCAGCCTCGGCGCGCACCATTTTTGGTATGTTCAAAGTTCTGACAGCGTATAAATAGTAGGAGGTACTGTGCTGAAATCCTCAGCTCTGGGAGTTCCCTTTCGTTCCTTCTACTAGCCTTAGTCTCCGATTGGCACTGGTTGGTAAGTGCTCATAGCTCAGATCTCTATCATCACTTTAACTGATGGTCCTATACATAGCTATATCGCTGCTTTCCTCACTCTATTCGCATTCTAATTTACGACTTCGCCTTACGACATCCTCTCCTTACTACTCCCAGTTCCTCACACTCAAACCACCTCTATCGTCCTCTCCACTCTGCAATGCGTCTCTCCGCCACCGCCGTTGTCGTCGCCATCTTCGCTGCTCAGCCGGCCTTGTCCGTTCCCCTCTTCCAGGGAAATATCGGTTTCAGCTCTGCTCCGGCCCCTCCTGCCGCAGTTCATCTAAACGACAACGCCATTGC
>JAXQGX010000439.1:0-15421 GCA_037040455.1 Irpex sp. P115-07
ACCTTCACGTACACCCCCTCCAACCGTCCCTCAGTGAATTGCGATTGCCGCTGCACCATGGCCTTCAGCTCTTCTTCTGAAGGCATAGGTCCTTCGTAAAGAAGTGGTGTCTGCCGAATCTGCGTCTCGGCCAGTAGAGCAGCAAGAGTCTTCCGATCAACCCAGCTACGCGTTGTCCTATCATACAGATCGAAGGCTAGGAACCAGTCCGGAAGTTTGGTGTAGGTTACGGAGTGTACCGTTGTGAGCCATTCGCCGAATAGCACATAACGCTGCGCAAAGTACAGGTCCCTGTCGAGTATCTTGTACAAATCTCCTCGATGTGCGTCGACCCACTGTTCGAGCTTCTTAAACTGCGCGTGCGATGTGTGGTTGACATAGTGTGATCTGTTCTGTACAATCACTTGCGTCCTATCGGCAGATAGAGAAAAGCCCATGTTTGCTCCGTCTACCTTCTCCGTTATGACGACATGTGCGTTTGACGAGGCTCCATCAACTTGTAAGCCACTCACGACCAAGTCATCGTCTGTAGCCGCGCCGAGGTTGATAAGGTGCGCTGTGCGAGGAAATTTGAACAGACCAACAGGATTTGAGACACGCCGCACGAACTCCTCTGCGGCAGCGAAAGAGCGGATTGTCACAATCGCAGAAAATCCTTCCTGGTGTGTTGGGGCCACCAGGAGCTCTTGCATCTGCTTAACCGCGTTCCGAACCCTTCCACCAGGAGGCAGAGTAGGATGACCAAAACGGTTCTGCGCTCGTGACACGCACAGCTCAGGGGAGTAATCGAACCAGACACATATAGGCGAGACGGCCCAGTGTGCTGCCAGTGCGAGCCATGCCTTACGGTCGTCTCGGGAAGTGTTGCAACGGTCGAGGATGACTTTGCCTTTTTGCCTTGGGCGACCTATGGCAGTCTCGCATGCGCTCCGATTACCTGCCTCGTCCTGACTGATCCATTTCCAGCTATCTGGATCACGGGCAAGCAGTGCTCTAGAAACCCATGACTTGCCAGATCCCGGTAGGCCCACGAAAATGAAGAGGTTGCTTGAGGGCTCGAGAGAACCATCAATATCAAGCGAACAGGGAAGAGGTTCGGGTACAGGATCAGGAAAGATAGACTGCCGCTTCCATATTGTGCTGCACCACTTGCTAACAAACGCTTCCTGTTGTTCCGTCTCAATACTCCCAGGTCGGATGTTCCTTAATGCTGCAATAGCTTCTGGCGCGGACATTGTGGGCTGAGTGAGGATGGTAGGATCGGATGGAGGAGGAGAGAAACCGAAAGCGGCGAGGTAGCAGGCCGCGACCGTGCCCGCGCGACCTTTGCCGCCGCCACAATGAATGAGGATAGGAGTGTTGCCTTCTTGACACAATAGCTTGATTATGAGATCCATTTCTTCGATCGTTGGAGGATGATAATTGGGGATAGGACAGAAGGTATTCTTCACATTTGTCGCGTGGAACCACTCCTTCGGCAAAGGTGTCTCTTCGGTCAATGTTAAGACGTGGCGGATCCCAAGATGAGCAGAGCCCAGCGCCGCAATGTCAAGAGCACTGCGAGGAGTAGACATAAGTGCGATGCGAAAAGGTACGAGCCATCTAAAGAACCGTGGAAGTTTGTAGTAGGGGTCTCGTATAGTGCGGGCGGTCGTGGAAGGAACGAGAAGCTGGTCTCGAGGCATTATGCAGAGCGTTGGTATCTCTGTGCTCGCCTGGGTGACCCTCGTGCGCAGATCAGACGGCCATGGACGTAGCAAGACTGAAGAAATCTCGTCAGGGGTTTGCCCCAATTCCCATTCCGCGCAGACAGTCCCCCATTCCATCAGGAAACAGCGCGGACGCAACCAAGAGCTACGTTGACGCCGTATCGCTCGTACTGTCCGTAAGGCCTGCTCAATTCTAAAATCCTCTCCTCTCTCGCTCGAGTTGGTGGCGGCGGCGGAGGTTTAACCTTGACGTGTCCGCATGGTCCATCTGATGAATGAGATCTCCCAGATCGTACCTCGTCCCGCCTTCGTGTCCCAATCTGGCCCACGTCGGACTTGTACATCCTTTTTATTGGACTGTAGGCACGTATAACGAGCTATAGCCAGGGGTACAGAGTAGCTGAAGGCTAAAGAATAGATATATGATAAACTGACCATGCTTAGAATCGATTCTGGTATCTTATACACCATATAACAGTTGTGCTCGGCATTGCGAGCACTGTAACACATTCTGTCCGCTGCTTGTCAGATGAGCTAGAGCATAGTTTAGGCAGTATGCGATTGCTTGTCAACTATATAGGATATCTGACTCATTACGTGCGCTGTAGTTCCAGTTATGTACGACTCAAAGGCTGGCAATCACTGAAGCGTCTAATTTACCGATGAACGAGTATGTGTTTGACTTCCTGATATGTCAATTCAATCTCATCCCGTGCCCCGACGCATGCTCTATGAGGGTACCAGAGCGGGACAGGGTCTCTCGGGGCGGGCTTCTCGACGTGTCTCCTCGATCTCTCACATCAGACGGCATACGCGGCATGTCACGGCTAAACCTCAGCCGCCGCCACCAACTCGAGCGAGGGAGGAGAGGATTTTAGAATTGACCACGCCTGTAGACAAGTACCCCCTACGTGTAGCAGCGGCCCGCTGAGCACGTATCTCCGTAGCACGTCGTAGCATAGAGCGACAGCCCCGTAGATCGTGGTAGTAACAGCACATAGATCCGTAGACTTGTAGTATTTGATTAATTCTCATATCACTCGCGATAATAAAAAGACTAATAATGGCACTGCAAGCTGAAATACGGCCAAGACTAAATACAGGATATGTGTGCTATACATAAACTAAGTAGGCTGAACCACTACATCTTTCCACGGCCAACTGTTGCAACTCGCATGTGTGCTCAGATGTGTGCGACGAAAACAGTACCGACGCGCTACAGATATCAAGTCTATTAAAGATATTAGTGTGCGCTCTGTGACGAAGATAGTGTTCCACGTACCTCAAAAATATGTGCTAAGTGAATCATGCATGATACGAGTATCAGCTGATGTGCTTCACCGACCTGCTGACTCACCTAACAAGCACACGGACGGACGTCGATGAGCCAATGATATACCCAATGAGAAGACGAGAGCACGAACCTATTTTTGAGCGCCGATGGTGAAGACAGAGGGGGGACGGTCATCAATGAGCGGGTCAGTGCATGGATCGAGTCGTTACCGTTCGGAACGACAACGTTGGCAGTAGTCAAGCTAAAGGGTCTGGTTCTTGGGAGCGGAAATTACGAGCGACATATGCAAGAGTTCAAACGTTCAAGTTGAAACGTTGAGTACATAATCCTGACCGTTGTATTATCATTGACCGAATACTCACATCATGATCAAGATGCATCGCTCCACTATTGTTCTTGAGCGCAGCTGGAATGGTTTCCGGAGACTATGCGAGGTAACATGAAGGATGAGAGGACAGAGGACGACTCCGACGACGCGCGGCGTCCCAGCGCATAAGGACAGGAATTCAAAGTCCGCTGATGGGCCCCACCTTCGGCGTCTTGAGCTTCACAGAGACGCGAAGTACTTCGACAGTTCGACCGACGACAGAGTACTGACAATAGCTTTGTATACGTACAGTTGTCGTTTTGCGCCAGAACTCAGTCCCTAATGGTCACTATCAACGGCTCTAATATTTCGCGAGATACACGCGTACTGATAGCTTCGATTCAACGGTGAAAATGATTGCGGCAGTAGCGATACGCTACTACAACACTGAACTCGAGTTTCAAATAAAATTTCGGTCGGCAGTCTACACACCAGGCGTATGTGTCTACCGCATGCTACGAAGACATGCTGATCATCTGCACCGTGCTACCGTGCACCACCTCGCCTCAGTGACTGGAGAACACTGCTGAGGGCGCTCCGTAGATGATCGCTAACTACCCGGATTTAGCGTGTTTCCTGATGTCGGTCTCTCTCGCACATGCCACAAGTTTCCGAAGGGCGTAGGTCTGTGTCTTGGCATCATCCTCTGATAAACACTGGTAGGCAGAGGCATATGATAGCATTGCGAGTTTGTACTGGGAAAGCTTGACAGCTGCATCGCCGAGTCGTAAGAATCCTTTCTCTGATGTAGGTGTCCTCCAGCATAGCTGCACCGAGAACTCCTTCGCGCGTGAGTAGTCGCCCATGATAAAGAGGGTGAATACTAGATGGTCGAGAAGTGCTGGTGGTGATGTGAATGGTAGCTCCTCTAGAAGTGAATTAACCCCTTTGTCGATGTCGTGTGCGTCCTGTTGAGATAATGTGATGTGAAAGTGTTTCGGTGGGAGGCCAAGTATCTTTCGAAGCTGCTGCCCTTTGGCCCATATGATGACGACAAAGAGCACCTCAGGTCTCCCGCGAGGGTGCCCTCCCAGACCCACGGAATGCAACGTAGGAGGCTCTTGCCCCAGACCTTCTCGCAGCTGATGGAGAGCTTGTTCGGGAGAGGTACCAGAGGGAAGAGTGCGTAGCTCATTCTTCGTGATCAGAGTGACATGGTAAGGGATACTCGTTTGAATAAGCGAGTAGGGGTTAGGAATATTTGTGCCCTTCACAATAGCTTCGATGGTCGGGCCTACTAGGGCGATGGTGCCACGAAAGAGCTGCAATGAGGCCATGGCTGGCTGCTGTGGCGGGAGGAACTGGGTATTGTAGGTTTGTACTGTGACAAGCGCATTCAAAATAGATGGTATACATACTGCGCGATGGATGAGTCATTCATCCATACCTCAGGCTGTCAATTACCGAGATGCGGCATGGAATGCTACCTAGTAGGAGCGGTTCCGGAGTGAGTTTGAGTAATACACTGCCTTCTGAGCCACAGGTCGGCGACGAGGTTGCTTGATAGGCTGTTTACATGAGCTTGTATAACCTGCCGTGCTGTAAGCAGTAATTGGAAGAAGCTAAGTAGTAGTCGGATTTGGTCATGACGGTCAGACTTCAGGCTGTCGCAGTCGCCAAGGCATGATTCAACCCGCCCCAACGTCGGGACTCGGGTTTGATCCGCGCATACTGACACCGGTGTTCAACGTTCAACGTTCAATATTCAGGCCTCTTCATGCATCACAATCTTTCGCTGTACTAAACATCTAATTTCACGCAATATCAACCTTCAAACGAATATATTGAAGAATAAAGACAAATAATCAACGATATCATACAATGACACGGTTTCTTGTACTCGGGCGCGACGTGAAGCGTCCAGCAATAGCCGCACTACGAGTAAATACGAAGTTTGAACCTTGAAGAGGTCCAGATTACGCTACTTCCTCCTCTGCAGCTGCCCTCGCCTTCTTCTTGACACTCTCGCTGTTCTCTTCGAACTCGCCGTAATCTCCAGACACGTCATCGTCTCCGTTAGCGTCCTCGTCTTCACGTGTACGCTTGGTGCCAACAGCGGGAGGAGGTGCAGACGCAATGGCCTCGGTCGCTGGGCCCTTGATGTCAATGGGAGTGAACTCATCGTCCTCATCGTCCTCATCGTCCTCGTCTTCATTCTCCTCGTCATTATCCGCATCGTTCTAAATATATGCAGGCATTAGGGAGAGCAGTGGCCACGGTACACAAGGTTACAAACCTCTCCCGCCCCGCCAAGCAGCAATGCAGTCAGACTCGAACCCTTATCAGTCTAGAGAGTTTGTTCTTGGTCAGAAGACAGACCGAAGGAAGTCACAAGAAACAATACTCGCCAGCCCTGCGTCGTCTTCGTCTTCCTCATCATCTTCAGCACCGGCATCTGCGTCCTCTTCATCCTGAAGTAGCGTGTAGGAATGTCCGTGTCACTGTCAGCACACGACTCATCTGACGAGAGTGAGCCCACTGTTCCCATTCACCTCGAAGTCATCGTCGTAGTCGTCGCTCTCCTCTCCCTCCTCGTCAACAATCTCAGGCTCTTCGACAGCACTGACTTTCTTGGACATAACTATCGCGCGGTGAGAGATGTAGTTGGTAGTGGCAAGAAGATGCTCGCAGGACTGGGGAAATGCGGCTGGTACGCGGTTATACGCTACTGGAAGCGAACGAACGTGTGTTGGAAAGGCGAAGTTGGTTGGGAATGATCGAGGAGCAATTCGCCAATTGGCTCCTTGGCGGTTTGCGTCATGACCCTCACGAGACTGCATCTTTCTACAACTACCGACGCCCCAGATTCACAGCATTATGTCCGTACAGAAATGCCAAAAAATAGACTATTACTCATACAAAAGTACAGTGAAAGAGTGTAACTGACAGACTGAAGAAAGCTCATTTCCTTGCGAATGTGATCTGTGGCACGAGGTCAGCCCGACGAGAAACGAATACTGCGAGTTTGACACTAACCTTGATCTTGTTCTCTCCATCCAACTTGTAGTTGTGTAGCGCGTCCTTCGCCACAGTCGCGCTGCCTTCGTCCAAGTATTCCACGAAGGCAATATCCTTCTTCGTCGGAATAAGACGCACTTCGTGAAGATTGGGGTATTGCGAGAACAATGCCATAAGCTGGTCTTTCGTGACACTGTCTGGCAGGTTCTGCAGGAAGAGGATCTTGTTCGGTGGAAGATATTCGTCTGGCATCTGCACATTCGGTCTTTTCGCTGTTGGAAGAGCACTTCCGCCGTCCACTGATGACAAAGGTTAGCATTCTAGTTGAGTAAGCAGAAAGGAGGAGCATACTCTCGGCTGCCAGGCGTTTCTGTCGGAATTTGGCCTTCAGAGGGTTGGTGTACCGTGTTGCCTCTGTAAGCAGTTAGCATGTCAGATTGATGTCTCGCCAAAGAAGTCGTATTACATACTCTTGTGCTCGTCTCTTCTTGCTTTGTGGTCATCGTAGCTGGAGGGGTTTAGCTTCTTTACCACAGCGTCTGAGGGAGTCCTTGCGAATGATATTTGCTGGTTCCGCCGTTAGAATATCAGAGATGGAGGACATAGGTATAGAGGCAATAGACATACCATAGGTTTTGAATACAGCGGGAATCCTCTGACCTCCTTCAATGCCTTCTTTGCGACGTCCGCCGACTCAAATGACACGAACGCCTGCCCTCTCATCCTCAAATTGCTATGCGCCACTACATCCAGCACCTCCCCATATGCCTTAAACAAACCTCGTAAGCTGGCCTTCAACACTGGAATCTTGATTTTTTCGTTCAAGTTCTGAATGTACAATGTTTCTGTAGCATGCTCTTGCTGTTCAGGTGCGACGGGTTGCTGGCCAGGAATGAGAGGAACTATCGGAGCTGGTGCCACAACAGGGTTGACGCCATTTTGAACGGCTTCTGCAGCTAGCGGTGGTGCAGCAAGAGGTGGTGCAGAAATGTCGGACATGGCGGGAATGTTGTGGTATGAAGCAGTAGAGGAAGTCGTGCGTTTAGCTATACTAGCGCGCATGCGCCGTCAAACGCCCATCCCGCCATCAATCCCGCAGGTCACACTCATTTTGTGTGACATATTGCTCGGTCACGGTCGACCTCCTAACCACCCTCGATAGGACACTATACTGATACATACTGCGGCTAAAATAAAAATACACAAAATGTCACTAACACCGTCTGTATTTACACATTCATCGATATATCTATTGTCAGAGCCCTATTTGGAACGTAAAACTCCGTATAGCATGACCATTTCTTGAGGACCTCACAAACCCTTCAACACTGGTACTCCTGGTATCGGCATGAGTACCATTATTGCCATGCGCACGAATGTCCTGAAGCTCTCTATCTGGAGCTACGCTTGCGGTGGGTGCCGAGACTGTAGAAGCGGAGACAAGTCGTAATGTTATGTGATATGTAATCGGAAGGCTAGCGGGATTTTGGGTGGTATCCACATTTTCACGAGGGCCCGACGATACTTGGCCCTGCTGATGAACGGCATTGCGGTCGTCGGAGGTCATTCTAGAGCTTGGATGATTGCTGGATGGAGATGGCCTCGGGAGTACGTTTAGGTGCTGTTTGAAGAATGGAGAGTTCAAGGTCCCGGTATCCGAGGATGGCTTGTCTGTCGGATTGAGACCCCAGTTTGAGACCAGGATGATAGGCCGATGAGAGACGCGAATGGCGTCAAGAGCGGCAAGGACGTGCAAAAGCGGGTTCTTAGCATTGTGACCAGACGGCCCTGCACGAAATTGTTCGACTGTGAATCGGTCTTGCCAGTAGAATGCGCTTAGAGAGTCGAGGATAACCAATCCAATTTCTTGATCTGCAAAACGCGGATCCGTTGCGTGGAGGTTGCCTAGATTGACGATAGTGGCAGCTAGCTGCATCGAAGTCGTCGGGCGGAAAATATGAAGACGATGCAAGCAGTCGAGTGTAATGTCCTCGATACGTGAGTGATTTATTGCATCACCCGCCGCGTTGTGTTTACCAGATATGTGGGCGTGCAGAAGAGTCTTCAGTCTACCAACTTGAAATGTCCCGTCTGTGTCGTATACGACCGCAGCTTTACCCCATCCACCGAGAGTCGAGGACGAAGGAAGGATGCATGATACTAAAAGCTGATAGACAAAGTGAGTTTTCCCCGATGCAGGGGCGCCTTGTATTTCAACCACGTCTCCAGGTTGCAGAGCACTACGTCCTAATGGGTCGCCATAGTTCAGGCAGGAATCGAGCGCAGGTATGCAGCTGCTTCTAAGTACTGAACCATCTAATGAGAGCCGTCAGAGGTGTGCCATAACTGTCCATGAAAGCAACTGACCTTCATGAGGGCCGAGTCGGACATTGCTTAAAAACTGCACTAATGAGATAATATTCAAATAGAAATGGGCATGGCCACCTACTCGTTGGAGGTTTTCCGATTCTATCTCTGCTAGAAAGTCTTCGACGGTACGTTCATGATCCATTTACGAGCACCTCGTTGTGGTCGTGGATAAATCCCATCAACTCGGAGTCATCATAGTCACGGTATAGACTCAGGCGCTCACGATATAGCGCGTCTAGATAGAATCGGCACAAGGGGCAATTGCACGCGGGGCTCACACGCGTACGGCTTTACCCTTCTAAGTCCGTGTGCTATGATGCCTATCTTCGCAGTCTCTTCAGGACCACAATCTTCAAGAGAGTCTACCAGGAGATTATGGTCGAACCCATTCGAGATGCGCCTCTTGCGACGGCGTCGCGTCCTCTTTATCGTGGTCGCGTTGTTCGCAACTCTCATGTATGCGACACATGCAGGCATACAATACGCCAAAGAACGTCCAGAGATCAGAAATACGGAGTATATGCAGATGCTAATTGGTCAGAGACCGTTGCCTCCTCTCTACCATAATTTCCGCAAGGCCGAGCGGCGGCTCCCTCAGCATTTCAAAACGCCATTTGCCAAAGGCGAAAAATATCTATGGGTCGCCAGTCACTCCTGCTGTATGTGAATATATCTGCTATGCCGTCATCGACTAATACATGTACTGTGATGAAGGCTCAGGCTGGGGGAATGTGATGCAAGATATGGTTTTGACAGCACACCTAACTCACGCGGCTAGTAGAGGGTGAGCACCTGAGTTGCCGACTTTCGGTTGACCTAAGTATTTTATCTCCCAGCTTCGTATTTGATGACTACGAGTGGGTTCGTGGAGGACCGGCCTATGCAGAATGGAATGGCAAGCTCATTCCTGCGCATGTGCCCCTCTCTGCCATCATCTCAGGTCAGCTTGCGCCAGTGCTACTCCAATCAAATGCTAATTTTATATATGAGGCCCTCTTGTAGGTGAAAGCTGGGACGCTAGCGATCTCACACCGCTCAGTATTTCCAAGGAGTACTTCAAGAGTATATGCCCCACCCCGTACATACTTCACGGCGAAAGGGCGCGGGCAATTCATGGGGATGGCGCATCAGCTCAGAAGATTGTAGAAACATGGATCAAGCTCCTAGCAGAAATTGAAGACCCCTGTATCGAAGTGCCGGAGGACTCAGGCCCAATCTTCCACCCGTAGTAAGATTACTTCGCGTTACGCGTATATGCTCTTTGAAGCCTCATCATCATCATAGCTCGTTTGGCAATCCAGGCGAGATTCTTCCAGTGTGGCCCGCGCTATCTCAGTCACCAGTCATTACTCGGTTCGGCTGGTCCAGTCTTGCTCATAGTGCTGCGAAGACCAATCATGCAGTATTAGGCGCTCCGAGTTTGTCGCAGTCAAAGGGAGACTCGTACAGCCAGATCGATGGACTCCTTGTAATCCACATACGCCGTGGAGACTTCCTACAGCACTGCGAGAACCTTGGACATTGGGGGGCCGCCTTTCTCGCTTTCAACCAATTCCCTGATTTCTTGGACCCTTGGGACTCGCCTCAAGGAGACGACGAAGAGAAGATGGCCATCTATCTTCGTCGCTGCATTCCTACTATCGAACAAATCGTGGAAAAGGTTGAGCAAGTAAGACAAACGAGTGTCGCTCAGGGGCTAAAGAGTATCTATGTCATGACGAATGGCGATGCTGTCTGGCTAAGGCAGCTGAAGGACGCGCTGAAAGTTGCGTACTCGTGGAACAGCATTGCTACGAGTAGGGATATGAGTTTGACTTTGGAGGAGAAGTATGTTTCGCACACTACGGACATGCTGATTGGTCAAAGGGCGCAGGTCTTCATTGGTAATGGAGTGAGTGCTTGAAATATTTACTTGGATGACGTTTGACTTGACTATCCAAACAGTTCTCAAGCGTGTCTTCGAATATTGCAATGTTACGCCAAGCAAAGAATTTCCCCGTAGAAAGTACCAGAATGTGGTGACCATTGGACGTCTTGTAGCACTAGTATTTACAACCAGGACTTTTTTATACCTCAGGTCAGATTGTAACGATAGGCTGAAACTTGTATCACCACTACAGTAGCATCTCATATTTGTGACTCTGAATTACTAGTAGCGGCTGTCATTTCCATCGATTACCTTTACCCGTAGCTTATGAAGCCTTCTGTCAAGTTCTACGAGTGAAGAGACCGACCGAAGATATCTATGACAAATGTTGATGACTCGGTGGTATTTGTCAAGGTTAGCAATCATTCGACGGATGAACGTGAGTGCGCGATTACCCGAAAAGGCAGTTGCGCCTTGCGTCTTGCTAATTCCCACGTTCACCGCCGTAAGACTCTTCACGTAAGTTTCACACCTGCTTCTTTGGTGCCCAGCATTCACACCAATTTTTCCATATAAGTGCAGCCATGACGGACATACACCATCAGCATTCAACCTCTTTCCACCACACTGGCTACATCCTCTTTACTGCGACTCGCAGCTTCCAATAATCTCAAACGTAAAGTTCTCCTGAACTCGTTGAACAGTCCAATCGCCTCCTCTCACCAGCTGTCTACTCAAGAACCGCAGAATATGGCTATCAAGTTCGTACCTCGTCCCAGCGTAGAGCGTGGCCATGCCAATCACGGATGGCTGAAGACGTTCCACACATTCTCCTTCGCCATGTACGTTGCTGTAACGCTATTCGTACTGAACGGTAGTTGATTGTGGACTTCAATACAGGTACCAGGAAGATGGGCACGAACAGTTTGGCTGCCTTCGGGTGTTAAACGAAGATCGTGTAGAGCCACACACAGGCTTCGGCGCACATGGACATCGAGAATTCGAAATCTTCTCTTACGTGGTCTCCGGCGAAATAGAACAGTATGTCTTCTATAATGCGTTGTGCGGGCCTCGAAATAAGGCTAATAAATACTCCAGCGGCGACTCTATGGGCAACCGAGAAGTGCTTAAACGTGGTGACTTGCAGATGACCTCCGCAGGGACTGGTATCCGCCACAGTGAAAAGGCATATGGAGACAAACAGCTTCATTTTCTTCAGATATGGAGCATGCCTTCCCAGCGTGGCCTGACACCTCAATATTTTACGAGGTAAGTCTTCCACGGCTCCCTTGGGAGGCGATCAACGACTTACATGTGCTTATCGTTAGGCACTTCACCGATGACGAAAAGCGGGATCAATGGGCTCGTGTTGTCGCACCCATTGGTAGCGAGGGTGTCGTCGAGAAACGCGAAGCAACAGGTCCAGCACCTGTTCATTCCCCTCTGACACTTTACGCATCTCTCATCTCGCCGTCTACAACACTATCGCACGTCCTTCCTCCATCATCAAATTCTCTCCCGAGCAAAGCATACGTGCACGTTGTTCAAACCTCTGGATACAACCCGCATGAGTCCAACGGTGCGCAGGTTACCCTGAGTAGTCCGGAAGGGAACTCTGTGACTTTGAAGGAGGGAGATGGAGTGTATATCACGGGCGACGCAGGTCAGACGCTTTCAGTGCGCAACAGCGGAGATCGTGTTGCAGAAGTGCTGCTCTTTGACGTCGAGTAAATAAACAGCTTAGGGGTGCCTCGTGACTCCATTTAGTGCGCTGATTCGAGATAGTTAATACACATGTAGCATTTCATTTGTATAATCATGCGACAATAAGCACATTTATTGTATAACAGCTGCGAGGGATATGCATGGGGGCTAACTACAGGTACGGTGATGCAGGGAAGACTGGTAGGCATAGGACGAGAGATGGCGAAAACTATAGCTACAGAGGGGCGCAAGAGCAGAAACAGAGCAGAGGAGATGCAGATGCAGAGGAAACATGAGTGATAGAAGTGGCGATAGGTAAACAAGAAAGAAAGTAATATTCAAGTCCGAAAAGTCCAGAGAGATTATTGATATTATAGTCATAAGTTTATATGAATGGGTAAGTAAGTGCCAATCTCAGAATGACATGCCGAACACCGCGTCGAGTTCGACCTTGAACTGGTCCTCGACCGCTTTACGACGGACGTTACCCTTCGTTGCAGTCCTGGGAAGAGTACCCTTGGGGACAACGAACACGAACTCGGTAGACGTGATCCGCTCGTGCAAATACCGCCGAGCGTGGAAGGCCCGAGTCTTCCGGATGATACTCTTCTTCAACACCTCCGCTGGCATATCCGTCTTCGGCTCGACGAACAACGCTGGGCTGGGGCGCCCATTACCAACAACGATGCACTCCTCGATCAGTGCTGCGCAAAGACTGCGAACGTTGTCTTCGATAGCCTTCGTATCGCAGCGTAACGAGTTCTGCGACTTGATCCAGTCGTCGTCACGCCCACGTGAGACATACATGCCGGGCTCTGCCTCGATGAACAAATCACCAGTGTGGTAGTGACCGTCTGCGGCGCGCAGCGATGGATCCGGGCAATCACCAGACTCTGATAGGATGACCAGCTCGACAAGCTGCGAGTTTGCGTTCTCGTGGGCCGTGCCGCTCGACTGCGACGAAGAGATGGGAAAGAAGCCATAGCGAGTACCAGGGATAGGTTGGAGGAAACGACGGCCAGAGTCCGGGCTGACAACGGTAAGCAGCATGGCACCGCACTCCGTGTTGCCAAATAGGTTTGTTAGGCGAAGGCCGTGATCGAGAGCCCATTTCTCGTCCTCCTGAGGCAGCGGTAGCCCTGAGTAGAGAATATCGTCTAACCCCTGTAGCAGATGAAGCAGTTTGGGGTCGCTACGCGAGCTCCTGAGCTGCGTCGATAGAAACGTGGCGAACTGGTTTAGACGATTCAGGCCACAACGAGTGATCATATCCGTTAGCTCTTCCGGAGAGAAGGCAATCTTCGTAGGCTGGATGGTACATGACCCATGCTGCATAGAACCGAGCAACATGCAATTCTGGCCAATGTGGCACATAGATCCCCTACGAACACACCTGGTTAGTTGCGATTCCATACGAGTATAATATTGGTACTCACAGCCATACTGTGACATCTAGTCTACCAGATGTGCGAGGCTTTGATGCGTGGAAGGCCTTGCGAATAATACAGTCGAACCAACGGTAGTTGCAGGGAACGAGTTTCGGTGAGCCAGATGTTGACCCTGAGGTATGGAAGATCATGACTGTATCATCGTCGGCTCCTGTGGGTATCACAGGTGTTGGGTCCCCATTAACTTCATCGAAAGAGTGTGGTATAGCTTCGTGGAGTGGGACTGGACACCTGGACAAATCGACCTGTAGCGATCGGTCGTAAATCAGAGCCTTTGCGTTAGCCTTGTGCATCAGCTCGTATATCATGTCGGGTTCTGGTAGTCGAAGGGAGAAGAGTTGAGGGATGAAGCCCGCCCTCAAAACACCGTATATTGATAGTACGTCGGCGTAAGCGAGACCACCAAGCCTAGCAAGAAACTTTAGCGTCTGGGCACTTAAGTCATTACAGCGACGGACATACCACAGAGCAACTACTGAGCGTGGAGATATGCTATCATCGGAGAGCCTCCTTGCCCAGTACTTCGAGTGCAGTTCAACATCTGCCTCGAATTGGGCGTATGGTATCGACTCCCATTCCTCGACTAAGTCGAGATCGGATTCCGCTTTGCGTGGTACCTTGAAGGCAGGGTTGAGAGGGTAAGACGAGGCTGCTGCCTTAAGCACCGTCAATGGGGTAAGATGAGTCATGGTAGGAGAGGGATGAGGAGTTCAGTTGTGTAGGATTTCTGGGTATGGACGGTGCAACTTATATCTCTCTCTGGCGAGGGAGCAGCGGGAGTCATGCAGGTACCGCCACGGGATGATGGAGGCACCGTTGGCAGGAACCGGATGGTCGGCGGAGGCCTGTCAGGAATACGCAGAGGACACGAATTACGGGCATGGATAGAGTTGGAAGTACAGCAATCATTGTATGTACCAGATCTGGATGAAAGCCTGTAGAAAACAGAACGTTGCACCGCAATCAACCCATGTAACTGTGTTCATAAACGAAACAACGGCTGCGCTCACCGACATCAGGTATCGTATCCTTGTCACCGACTCGAATCAGCAGTTGGATGCGCTGCGAGTATGTCAAATTTAGAGTCATACTCAGGATCTTCGCAACCTGTCAGACTGTTTGTTTCGATAGCTAAGCTCTAAGAACGTCCAAGTCCCGCTCGTCGTGAATTGTTGCAGCGCATAGCTTTGCTTGACTTTGTGTAAGACTCCGGGTATAGCGGAGCCAACGCTAGGCTCAGGTTGGTGTCGAATGCCACGTGGAAGTAAAGCTGTAGTCAGTCGCAGAGGATCAGAACTCCGCCATCTAACTGCAGCCCAGTGAGCCGACTCACCTCAGCATTGCCTCTGTGATCTCGCCCAACTTAATGTCGAAGAAGCAGGACATCGTTCAAGAGAGAAAGATGAGAACGCTCAATCAACATCGAAGTTTGTTCGCCCGTTTTGTCACGTTTCCTGTAATCTTCGATCCCGTCAACAAATCACGTTTCGCGGATGCAACTCGGGACTGGTTTCAGTGCCGCCAGTAAAAATACAACAACAACCTGGACAACCATTTCCGCGCACAATCGAGGCTCTTATGACGTCGGACAAGGAAAATGCGACGGTCATAGATGGCGGGAAGCTTGGGATCGTCTGTCAATGCTGTATCACAGTTCCGGTGCCGTTCATTATCACTAACATGAAACCAGCTATCATTAATTAC
>JAXQGX010000440.1:0-14965 GCA_037040455.1 Irpex sp. P115-07
AAACTGTGGTTAATAATAGATATAGTTGGTACGTGGTAGGTTAGATAGAGGAAAGACTCATACATTGCGAGGTAGTCCCCCACGTGATAGCTCGCGTCCTCCGCAAGGTCGAACTCTGGACACAAGGGTGAGCTTATTAGTGACGTCTGAGTTGGTCTGTGCTACGCATGAAACCTACCAAGATGCCTCTTCTCTGGTGCTCCGGGTGCGGTCAGAACACGATTGACAACACAAGTCCCAAGAGCGGCGTCTGGTTGACGGAGGACTGAAGCTCGAGTGGTCCCTATATCAAGCGTTTTGATCTCGATACCGGACGCAACGGTATCACCTGCGAGGGTCACGCCGTAACGCTGCGACGCACGTATTTGAAAAATCAGCAGTGGCAAGAGCCACGAACGATACAACAACTTGAATAATGCAGACCTTTGAGAGGGTCTGCCACAAACCACCGATCCACGTTTCGAACGCGCCAAAGAACTCGCCAGACCCAGCATCGCCCTCACCGTGCTCCACCAGTCTATGTGCGCCTCGCTCCTCAAGTACACCATCCAGCAGCTTCGGGACACGTTGGTATGTGCTGACCCAATCTTTATTACCGCACCCGAATACAGCGTAGGACACTCCCTCGAGCTCACTGCCGCCGAGGGCAGAGACCCATTCGACAAAGTGAGCAGCGTTGTCCGCCGGTTGGCCTTCGAAGGAGGCTGTGACGATGATGACGGGTCCGTCTTTGGGGAGGTGGTCGACGGCGGAGTCCAGAGCTCCGATGGAAGCATGGAAGCCGTGACTAGAAGCCTCGGACGCGATTCTCTGAGCAAAGGCCTCCGAGTTACCGGTGTTAGATCCGTACAGCACGTATATCGGTTTCTTGTGCTCGTCGTCGGTCATCGGGAGCGGGCGACTGACTTTGTTCGAACGGTCCTTGAGTAAAGTGGAAGAGGGCGTTGCGACGATGCTCGAACGGTCCTTTCGCGGGATGGCGTGGATGTAGAAGTCTTTGGGTTTTATGGTGAGCGTTTGTTTGAGCTTGAGGTCATAACTGGGGTCGTCCATGACGAGGTCAAAGCGTTGGACGATGTGGACGATGACCATTTGTGCTTCTTGCCATGCAAATGGGCGGCCCTGGGTAACCTGGGGGTTAGTACAGTACAAGTAGGCATGGAAAATAGGAGGTTGCCTACGATACACCCGCGCATGCCGTATCCGAATGGCTGCCATGCATCAGCCTGTTCCATATATCAACCAGTTAAGTGTCCTTAGCAGGTATCATTGGGAATTCAACCATACCGGGAGAGCTTCGAATTTTCCATCTAGCATACGTTCCGGCTTGAATTCCAGCGCCTGCCCAACCCACGTCAGTCGGTGTACTGGGTACATAGGCCACGAACAATGAGAACGGCAACTCACGTCGGGTCCCCAGACAGCAGGATCACGATGGATTTGGTAAATGTTGCACCACACTTTCGTGGTGTCCTTCTCGACGGCATACTTCCCGTTGTCTATAGTCGTGTTCTCGAGGGGTGTCACTGCTCTCAGCGAAGCGGGAGGCGCGAGGCGCAGGGTCTCACGCAGCACAGCTACATTCAGAATAGCAGAGGTTGGCCAAGATGTTTGAAGATATCAAGTCCGTGGAGGTGTAACATACCTATGAGATATGGTAGCTTGTGGACGTCGTCGACGGTCATCGGACGTTCACCGATCAGGGTGTCCACTTCTTCGCGCAGCTTACGCATGGCTGAGGGGTTCTTCAACAGGTAGTAGAAGACGAAGGATAAGAGACCTGTGCATGGAACAAACCGTGAGATGGGTAGAACTCGGATGAAGCCTTTATAAGTGCGCACCCGATGTAGTCTCGTGGCCTGTCATTAGATTCGAGAATTAGTGACGAGAAACAACGTGCATGTATCAGAGACTCACCGGCGATGAGGAACGTCAACATCTGTAAGGGAAACGAATATGAGTAAATAGAACATAAGATACTCAAAGACAACTCGGGGAGAGACTCACGTTTCGCTTTATGCTATCATCCGACATGCCTAGCCCTGTCTCCTTATCCTTCCCAGTCATCATAAGACTCAGGATATCCTTCTTGTCTTTCGGGTTTGCCCTGCGATCTTGTAAAACTATCGAACAGTTAACGGATGTTAGCGTCACACGACAAGTGCACGTACTGTCATTCACGTAAGTTAACATCGTGTTCATGTCGGCTTCGTACTTGGCGTTGGTACCCCGCATCATGCTCTGCACAATAGTAGGCCTCAACGATCTGTTGCTACTCTCGGTGAGGAAGTCCGACATGGATTTTGCAAAGGGGTGTGGACCGTCCTGTCAATCAAAGGGGGTGCGGGTGAGTGAGATGGTTTGAATGAGAGCTTCTAGGAAGGGTATTACCATGTAGAATGAGTTCATCCTGGAGTACAAATAACGTTCGGTGAGGATGGGTTGAGATAAGTGAAGATAGAATGAAAGGACACCTGTAGGACATAGCGCACAGCGTGATCGCTTCGAAGGTGAGAGCTGTGAAGTCCTGGGATGGGTTGATTTTGTGTTGCGGGCCGAACCTATAAGTGGTCAAGGACGTGTGCATCAGACTCAGGCTGGTAGTGCGCGCACAGGTTTAGGAGGAGGCAGAAAGGCTCACCGTTCCCATTTAGTCGTGAGCTGCAAAGTAACATCCAGCATATCGTCAAACATGTTGCGCACGTTCATAGTACTAAATGCAGGCAGTAGGATGCGGTCTTCTCGTCGGTCGGCGCAAGAGAACGTCAGTATAGTGTAAGTCAGATAGTCGTCCCAGGCGCAATGCAAGAAGCACGTACGAGCGATGAACCAATTCTGCTCTTTCGGCACCTCCGCCTATCAGCAATACATACGTTGCATGATATTGTGAGTCAGTGGTATAGTAGGTGATGGGAGGAGAAGAGGGTATATAACTAACCGTGAACAATCCATCACCTGTTGCGTTCCTAACCTGCCAGGAAATAGTAGACATCGTTTTGCGGAAACGTTTCTCGTCCGAGACTTCGTGTAGGAGTCTCTGGGTGCTGACATGAACGACCTTTGTGCCTGTGTACGGATGTTTGGTTAGCTGGCCAATCTGAAGATGAGATCATAACGACGGCCCACCCGTCATGTTCAGCTGGAAGATCTCGCCATACTGTTTGGTAAGAAGGTTGAGCGAATGCAGAGGCAGCTCTTTCTCGAGAGTGGCGGCATGGCCAATGAAAGGGATTGAAGGAGGAGTGGGGATCTGTTGCGACATGCTGTCTTGCTGCTCATATCCAGCTGCCTGAGCACATTTATACCTGGTCGAGAAAAAGCCAATGCCCAATGAAGGTTATACGTTATCGCCTCACCCACCGTTCAAGGCAAATTTCTGGTCAAACGAAGTGTTCGTGTCTTGGGCATGAATGATGCATAGGTAGATGAGCCGCAATATCCGCACACAAGCCTACACGGTCGACCATACTCCGCAGGATACTGACGGTGAAAAATCCGGATACTGAGTGGATGCCAAGGTTTACGGTCTCATCACGGAGTACACTTGATGGGGAATCC
The DNA here is from genome assembly GCA_037040455.1 of Irpex sp. P115-07. Lineage (NCBI taxonomy): Eukaryota > Fungi > Basidiomycota > Agaricomycetes > Polyporales > Irpicaceae > Irpex > Irpex sp. P115-07. The sequence goes on from JAXQGX010000440.1 coordinate 3,559, forward strand.
GTTAACTGAAGAGCCGGCGATTTTCGCACCGTGCTGTTTGTATGGTTTCTCCTATGGTATCTGATGAAGACTCGACACCAAAAGGCGCATGTGACCCTCAAGTTTGCCTGAAAATGATATTTCAAGTATCCATAGCCACGCGAAGGATAGGATAGGGTTTGGCACTTACAACCTACTAAGTTCATAGCAGTTGATGATAGTGCACGCCTAGGACGCCGTTTGAAAATTTCGATGGTCGTTTCGCGTGTTAGTCGCCAAGCGTCAATACATTTGACCACAACTTGCGGGCGAGTGGAATTAGGACGCGTTTGGGAGTTCGAACTCAAACCTTCGTTGTTTTCATGAGATCTTCGCTGTTTTCATGAGATTCCCAGGTTCGGAAGACATTACGACTGCGCCTTCGAATATCGGTGACCTCAAGACCTCGAACCTGTTCACCAGTGATGGCAGCTTTTGTCGAAGATGCACTGGGAAGGCGTGAGAAATTTGTGGTCAAACGAAGCGTTCCTGCAAGAGCAAACGTGTATACATGAGTTTACACGGTTGACCATACTCCGCGGGCAGAGGACTCAGGGATCGAGGTTCTCGGTCTCATCACGGACTCAAAGGGAAGGGAAGTTGACGTGGAATCCGTCAAATGGAGGCCGGCGAATTGGGTGACATGCGCTTTGTATCGTATCTTTGATGACATCTGGGAATACTGAACATTGAGAGGCCAGGAGTTAGTCAATTGATTTCCGGGAAATAAAGTGTCATAATCAGCAATGGTCGTGCGGAAGCCCTAGACTTCGTCGACCGCAAGTTGTAGGCGAGTGAAATTAGGGCGCATCTGCCGGTTCTAAACTTGGGACCTTCGCTATTATCAAGACTTTTGTGAGCCATTATTGCTGCGCTATCCATGGAGTATACGCCGGTGGGCAAGGGTAAATATGGCATGAAGAGCCTGACTGGCCCCACCAGGGCTGTTTTGCCAACAACTTTGTGGAGATTAGTACGCCGAGAGGAAGACACAAACTTTCATACTAAGTCACTTACATTTCTGGGTTTCTATTTTTACGCCTTTACCTCACCGCTAGCCACTGGCCATGGTAAACGACCACAAAACCGAGCCGCTCAACCTCAAGGAGTAGGACTATAAACGCAGTCACGTGATACGGATTTCCCCGCGAACCTGGACGGCGGGCGGGTGGGCGGGAATGCTGCTCTCTTCCTCTTTCCATGTCGTCCCCGCCGTCTTCGCCATTACACGCGTATCAGGACTCGTCGCCAGAGTCTTCTCCTGCTCTTGAACCCATCGACTCCTCTCCGCCCTCCTCACCGGCACTACAACCAGTTTCACTCTCCCCTCCGGTGTCCCCAGGTCCAGCTCATCCGTATGCCGCGTCTACTAAAGCCGTGAAGCAGCCGAGGCTGTATGAGAAGAGAGACGCGTTCTATAGCGACGATGAGGATGTGTTCGGGGATGTGCGAGGTAAGTCTGTATGTTCACGCGACCCGCGCAGCCAGCCTGACTCTTACCTAGAGCACGCGAGCAGCGCATGGAGTCTCTCACCTCGCAAGAAGAGAGTGAGCATGCACTCACATACACGCGCACTCTCCAACGCAAGTACTAGCTCTTCCATAACCGACGCGACACTCGGCAGACACATCGCACCTCGCCAACTGCTCTTCGGACCACCCCGGTCGTCTCAACGGTCATTATCGACAGATTCACGCGACGAACTCGCCGCTATCGATCTTAGTGACGATGAGGATACCACCTTCAAACGCCCTTTGCGTCCACAGAGTCATCTCGAGAGGGAGAAGCATATATGGGACGCAGCGATCACTACTGCAGTCGATACCGCGGACGGACTCATTGATCTACAGTAACAACCATCTATTGCTCTCAATGGACGTCTACTAAACCAATGCAGGCAGGAAGGACTGATTAGTACTGGCCTGTCCTTCATCCCACCCACTATCGCTGATCTAGCGTCGTTGGTGGTACTTCCGTCCAAGGAGAACAACCCTACAACTGCGGTGCAAGCACAAACCCCGGCTGGTCCTCGAATCAGACCTTTTGTACGCTCCGTTACCTTTCCCGCTCGGAAGAATGCGCCGTTCTTGTCCGCTCCCGATGTGCACTCGTTGGCCAAAGCGACCTCTATGACACTGCGAGAGTCCTTAGCCCCGATTCCGCCAGGCGTGGCATCTCTCACGAGCGAAGTCAACCTCCTCTTGGGCAACAACGCGATTACGAAGCTTCCCGTGGAGCTATTCTCTCTGTCCAATCTGACGGTGTTGAGCATGCGTGAGTGTAGAGTCCCGAAGGAAGGATACACGCTCACCAATGCTTTTCTTCTTCGCAGGAAATAACTCCCTCACTCACATCCCCCCTCAGATCGCCCTCCTCACGAACCTGCGCGAGTTGAATGTGGCACGGAACAAACTCAAATATTTGCCTGCGGAGATGCTGGAGATGACGCTCGACGTACTCGTAGTCGACCATAATCCCTGGCTGGCACCACCGACAGCAGCCGATGGAGAACTAACATCGTCATCGCGCACCTCACTTCCCCTTCCTGATAATATGGCTCAGCCACCTCAGCGCGAAGCAACAGCAACAACTGCCAAACGTACCGCGATAGTATCAGAGACCATTATCAACTACAAGATCCCGTCGCTGACGGAATTTTGTCTGCGCGTTCTTCTCGCTCCCTTCGACCAACCAAATTCACATCCCCCACCGCCCACTTCACTCCACGATCCTCCTCCCCATGCCCACTCACACCTGGGCACTCGTCCACGCACACGTTTGGAAGCCCTGTACGAGCTCCCTCTCCCCCACGTCGACCACTACCCCGATAAAGTCGTCAAAGCTCTCCGAGCGTGCGTACCCACGGCGGTCAACAAGTCTCAAGCTCATGTACAAGCATCTCCGGCGAAACGCGCGAGGAGAAGCTCGACTCGATCACAACTCTCAGACGTCTTTGGTCCTACTGTGCGTGATGAAGGCGACGAGGAAGGTGTAGTGGAAGAAGAAGAAGAAACGCACTCTGGGATTGGGACGTGCATGTCTCCCGTGCATGCTATGCGACATGCGAGACCGGTGTTCGTAGACCCCGCAGAACAGCGATTTGAGTGGGTACGCACGATAGCTGGGAGAGCGGTGCATGAGGACGTACCGGTTCTTTGGAGGGGGTGTATGCGTGGGTGTCTTGATTTCCTCGATTCCTCGGATCTGCGCTCTCCGAATCGATCTCGAGCTGAGGGAGAGGAGGATGGTGGGCAGAAGGGGGCGGCGTGTGGTCAGAATAATATGGGGCTGGGTACAAGTGAGGAGGAGGGAGAGGAGGGGGAGGGCGTGGAGGAGGTTGATCTTGGTGGTGGGATGGGCTTGGAAGAGGATGGGTTTGATTGATTGGGTGGGTGAGTGGGTATTTGTGGATGGGATGTAGGTGCGTGATATGAACAAGAGAAGGAAAGAACCATTGTACATTACTAGTTCGTCAAGGTCTTCGCTCCATTACTATAATATTATTCTACTGAGTACTCAACAGAGTGTCTTGGGAATGAGCATACCGGGCTGAATGTTGAACTGAAACTGCGAGTTGGTTTGAACGTGCATCATCCTCGGCCAGATAAAGTACAGAAGTAAGAGTGTGAAGTGCAAGACTCGAGTCGTCACAAAGACAACGACAAGGGTACTGGTATGTGCTACATGAGCGTAACGGACAGGGCCAAGGTTTCCCTGATGCTAACATGACAAGCAGGGCAGACTACTACTCCTGATATGAAAGGCAGTTATCAGCGAAAGACTCCCGGGTCTCCAACCCTGGTAACACATCGCCCGGGATCGAGGCGGCCGTTGTCGCAGAACACATGCGTACATAAGCCTCCGAGTCGCAACGAAGGGCGTCTTTACCTACTGGTTCGATCGGCCCATGATGGAGCAGAGGAAGGTAGTGAGGAAGTGGGCGAAGGACGTAATAGGTACGTGGTGGAGGGAAGAGGAAGAGGCAGGGGAGGGGAGAGACCAACGAGTTAGAGACGTCTGTTCTCATTGAAGACGAGGCCGTAGAAGAAGAATGGAAATGAGCAGTGAGTTGTCTTGGGGAGCATACTACGACAGCTGAATTCTTGCATACAAGTCGCTGCGCTCTGTCGGCATCGATGGAAGTAGTCCTTCCGATGCAGACATTTCTGTGGCCGGCTTTCCAGTCTCTGAGGGATGATAAGAGTTAGTAGCTCGGAGTACTGGCACGGTCACTTACCCCTTCTGGCACTGCTTGCCACAATAGTACACCGACCAGCATCCTTCACAGACGCGCCGAACTCCATGAAGGGGTTTTTCTCCATAGCACAGGCATTCGGCGAAAAAGCAACCCAGGCTCAGCTCTTTTATGGCAACGTAGCTCGTTAGGCCCGTATCGTCTTCTCTGAAATTTTCACTGAGATCAAAGGCGCGTCCAAGATCCTTCCATTTCCTCAGAATGCTTCGAAGGGAAGCCCGCACTATTGTACTTGAGCCTGCTTGTGAATGATCATAAGAACGAAGGGCCGTAAGGATGTCGCCGAGAGTAGGTAACCAGTAGACTTGAAGTACGCGACGAAGGTAACAGTACCTACGCCACCGATACCGGTTCTCGTGATATCGCCCCCTTCCATTTACGGAGACAAGATTGTAGGCTCTTGGGAAGTATCCAATGACGGCTGAGTAAGGATCTATGAATATATACACTTCCTTGGAAAGGGGCAAGTACGAACCTTTCAAGGCATTGTCATTCTCCTCGTAAACAGTAACAATCGATCGGGAGACGATGTGTGTGAAATCGAAGTGGAATGTATTCTCGACAATGCCAAGTGCCATTAGTTCAACGCTTCTTGACTCATCAGAAGTCATCGTTAAACCACTGAGAGAATATGTTAGATGTCGATACTCGTTCAATCATGATAAGATCGCGCACGCGTAGACTTTAAGAAACTCGTTACAGGTAGCATCATCCATCAACCCATAGTCCGGGTACGCTGGCTGATCCAACCATCCGGAGCCTTCGTAGCGCTGTGCTGCCGTTGCCAAGGCTAACAGGGCCTGCTCGTGATTTGGCTCGTAGATAGAGGTGGTCATTGGCGGTCTACACACGAGTAACACCCCTATGATGCCGAGAGTACACTGGAACTCTCCTGATGACATCGGCCTACCCCGCACGAGATTGCGATAGATGGTTTTCGCGAACCCCCTCGCGCCGCCAATTACTCTAGGGGCTACTTCGCGTAAAAAGGAATGGTTACCCTCGCCTTCTCTTTCGAAGAGAGCTAAGAGTACAGTCGCCGGCGAGAAAAAGGTAGTATCCGGCGGACCGTACTCCTCTGGATTAACGAGAAAGTGCAACGCTATATGACCGGCGTATGACGCAAGAGGGGGCACCCGCTGTGAACTATATCTCGCAAAAGGTAATGTTATGTTATACCGAGCGAGACTGCCATAGTAGACCTTTCACCTACTTTTGATCGTGATAAACATCCATATAGCGACCCAGCAACGCTCCAATATCTGGAACAACTCCTCTGGCCCCCATATTGAATGAGGTAGATGAGGTAGAGAGGTGATATCCCGGTAATCCCATAAAAGCTTCCACAGGCCTGGAAACCGTCCACAGCATTGCTGGAGGAGGTCCTCCGGTATTGGCAAGTCTGTTTCGATAATTGTCATGAATCCTAGTAAACTTCGGATAGACATCTCAAACAACGACTGAGCATTCACGTTCAGCCGAGTCAGCACCGGTATTCGAGAGAGAAAATAAGATTATGCTGGCGTACCGATCCCACCGTCGCAACTTGGCCGTATTGAGAACTGGCGGCCAAAACCCTGAACGACTCGTACCACCTAGTATCGGTAACACTATCTAGCAACGCTAGTGGAAACCCGGATAGCCAGAGAAGTGCTTGCTGTTTGGGAGTAGGATCCGTGAAAGGGAAAGCGTGCATAAATGCGAGTAGCTTTAGGCTCTGGTTAGAGTAGAACAGTTGCCTGAATACTCCTGCAGCTTGAGAGATCTGCTCAGGACTCGGCTTCATGTCCCCGTTAGGGTCCATATAATCATAGTAGAATGGTTCCGACATCGAATGGGGATTCCTGGTGGTACCTCCTCTTCAACACGCTATAATCAGGCCTCGTCGTATACTATATCGCAGCGTCGAGGCCCGACACCACTTACTTGAATCGCCGTTGATGCGCCAAGTTATCACCTTCTAGCCCCTAGTAAGAAGTGAGAAACGTCAGGTATATCGATGGCAACGAGCCAAGTTACTGATCATGAGTGCGAGACACTACTTAACGTACGTATACTTAACAGTGGCGCGTAAGCCCCTAAATAAGACGCGCGCTGTTATAACGGTGGGAAAGTGGCCTTCTATTTCCTAATACCGTACCATTCGTACGAGGAACAAGATAACCTTTCTGTCTATCTTCATCACTACTTCAATGTCTGACACGGAATCCATTGGCAGGGCTGACGGCGAGTCCGAGTCAGAAACGACCAAAGATTCCGAACTTCAACCGTCCGCAAGGCCTGACGAGGCACCAGTGGCACCCTCCACTGAGACACTAGAGGAAGGTGTGGAGGTGAAAACTCTCGTCCGCCATGAGACTCTATCATATGAGGACGGGAACCTCATCGTTGTGGCGGAGGACACAATATTCCAAGTCCACCGGAGCGTCTTAGCACGCAAGTCTGCACTCTTCAAAGATCTGCTGAGCTTGCCGCAGCCAGACTCTGAAGAGAAGATCGACGGTCTGCCTGTCGTGCGTCTCTTAGACTCCTCTGCAGATGTCGCTTTGCTCATGGACTCCATATATAACGGAGAGAAGTATGCCATGCTTTCGTCTTATCTGTATGCCACACTGCTAATCAGAAACATCGTTTGTAGATATCGTTACAGAGAAGACGAAGGGCCCGCGTGGCCTACAGTCCACAGAATGCTTACACTCGGAACCAAATATCAGGTCGAGGAGCTCCGCGAGGAGGCCATACAGCAGCTACACAGGCGATACCCCAAGAAAATCGCAGGTTGGGACGAGACGTGTCGCACAGACAGTGATTCCAGTGGTGCTAGTACGATCCTCGTATCTTACTCCATCGACGAGGACCTCATCATAGCCAATGTCGCACGAGCGATGGACCTTCCCGACATTCACCTCGCTGCACTGTACGGCTGCTGCTCGCTTCCCTTCGACACGCTGGTGAACGGCCGCACGCTGGATGACGGCACCGTCGAGCGATTGTCCCCTACAGATCTCATTGCGTGTTTGCAAGGGAAAGAGAATCTGCTGGTCACCGCCCGTGCGAACATTCGTATGAACCTCTTCGCGCCAGAGGCTCCACCAGTGAACTGCCGCACGCCTGATGCATGTGCGGACAAGACGGCTGTTCTGCTTGCAAAGTATCGTACGGCAGAGGCTCGTCCGTATCGGTTATATGATCCGCTACGGCCGGAGGATGAGGAGATTGAGAGACAGTGTGCGGATATTGGGCTATGCCATGATTGCGTCAAGTTTTATATCGTTAGGCACGCGTCGCTGCGCCAGGAGGTGCGAAGCAATCTGGACAAGTATATTTGTTCTCCTTTGAAATCATAGGCCTAGTACTATATTTCTTGTATAATAGGAACACTCTGTTGCGTAAGCTGTTCATCGAAACTGACAAGGATTTATGGAAACTGTTAATGTACAAGATTTATGCTGGCGTATCTTTGCACATCTCTAGAACATCCGGGTTCGCCTCAGGAGGATCGTCAACACATCAGCTGAACTACCTCAGGCGAAGGATGTCGGTAGCACTGAAGGTACGAATTGTACCGTCTTCCGATGAGGTTATGATAGCGTCGGCCTCCGGTGAGAACGCGACGCTCCTAATCTTGTCAGCATGACCCTGGTATTCCGCTACAAACGTCCCAGAACGAGCGTCCAACAACCTGACATTACCCTCCATGGTCCCAGAGCAAAGCCAGTCTCCGCTCTTGGAATATGCAAGCGTGTTGACAAGGCCTCCGTGATCAGTGATAACGGCACGGCGTTGGCCAGTCCATGAGTCGGCTATGACGACAGTCGTATCGTCTGAGCCAGTGGCTACTTCGTTGTCGTCCTTGGAGAAGGCGACACACCAGATCGGCGCAGAGTGCTCGTGCAGTGTCAGCAACTCTTCTCCAGTTTCGAGATTCCAGACACGGGCTGTCTGGTCCTCGGAAGCTGTGGCTATACGAGCACCATCGTGAGAGAAATCCACCATGTAGATATTCGCCTCGTGACCTCGCATCTCCACAAGCTTTGCGCCGCTCACTGGATTCCACACGCAGACGTTGTGGTCCATGGTCGCGACGATTTTTCTGCTGTCTGGGGTGTATGACACCCACTGAGGGCTCGTTACGTTGTTGATAGTGCGAAGCAGCGCGTATCCTTGTGTCGCATCCCAAATCTTCAGGACGCCGTCTAACGCTCCCGAGACGAGACGAGTGCCATCGGGAGAATAGGCGACCTTGGTGACGTCGAGCTCGTGGCCTTCGAGGATAGGGAAATCGTTATCTTCGATATCGTTTCCATCCTCGTCCTTGTCAGCGATGACAGACCAAACGATGATCTTCATGTCCGCAGATCCAGAGGCGAGCTTAGTCCCGTTCGGAGAGAATGCTAGAGCGTATACACCATCCTCGTGTCCGCTCAGGTGTTTGACCACCGTACTCGTGGCCAGCTCCCACAGAATGATGCTAGCGTCGTCGAAGCCAACGGCGATGATTTTTCCGTCCGGAGAGATGGACGTGGCTTTGAGGGAGCCCTGCTGCTGTGCCTTGTCTGATAGATGCTGGTGAGGCCACTCAATAGTCTTTTCGTTACCAGCGGAGTCTCGGAAAGTGACCGTCGCGTCCCGTAGGGGAGGTTCCCCGAGATCGTCGTCGTCTGTAAGTAGAGAACTAGGAGGCCTGCCAGTAATCTTGTGGACTCGTTCCCGCCGTATAACATCTTCCAGAACCAAACTTCCAACTGTCGACGTGGTTGATGGTTAGGATGGCCCACTGCATGGTGAAATTATGCTTACCTTTGCGTTCGTCGATTACTATGCGCGGTTCCTTCTGCCGCAGGGCCGAGATGACATCATCCGGCAACTCTTCGCCCTGTAATATTGTTAGGGAAGCAGAAGCACAGGAATAAGAGGGATTTTACTGACGAGAAATAGACTATACACGTCTTCGTCACACGCGAGCGCGTGTTCTGCTTCCGGGCATGCCTACCTCAACGTAAGACAACGCAATTTCATGAAGTACTAGCATGGTATACATACCTCAAGAATATAGTCTAGAAGGGCGTCAACGGGCAGGTATGGCTGTATGTCAGAAATGTGAGAATCGAGGTTGGTGGTTCCAAGCGAGAGCACGACTTACTCTGGCGCCCTCAACCTCCGAATCTCGCTCGTCAACCAAGATAGCGTTGTCAGCTGGGACAGGTGGGTGTTCAGAGGGATCCTCTCCGGGAGGTAAGACATGGGGCCCTGCGTTCGCTTCAATCTTCTTCCGGAATAGTCGCTGTTTCATCTTATAGTATCGCAGAAATATAGACAGGGATTTGACAGGGTCGGGGCGTTTACCGTCGTCGAAAAGCAACTGACGCTGCTCAGCACGAGGCGGACCATGATTGACAAGGCGAATATGTAGGCCCAAATCTACGACGTTCATTGCGTTAGCGTTGAACTCTGCCATCCTAGACTTTTGAGCAGAGATCACCGCCGTGACCTTATATTGTGGCGACTTGATGGTTCCGTTTACGACGACAAGGTCGTCCAGCTTTATGTGCTGCCTCTTCTTGATTTCCTCATACCAATCTTCAAGGTTGTCCTTCACATATTGCCGAAGAAGTGTACTGGATTCGACTTGTCTCTGCGCCCCAGGCTCGGGAAGCCAGCACGCAGCGCCCTGGTCTTCTCCAACCGAATACTCTACTTTAACACCAGCGCCGGCTATTGTCGCGACGCCTCTGCTAGTGAATTAGCCATGCTTCTACTGGCCAATAGGATGCGACTCACCCTCCAACTTTCCCCGCAATATCCCTCTTCGTCATCGATTTGCTCGTATACACATTGGGTTGCAGTTCATCGGCATTGGTAGTGATAATCACATCGGGGTTTTCGAAATCGAAGAAATTGCAAGGTTTCGAAGACAAAAATCGTCGCATGCCTCGTGTTGAAGAGGTATTGGCTTTTTCTTCGATGTTAAATAGAAAGAGGAACTTGCCATCCCTGTTGATATAGCCTACGTCTCCGACCTGAACTTCGTCAGATCCATCAGGGCCTTCCGGGAACCACAGTGCATGCCCTCTCTTCTGACATGCTAGGCAATTAGCATAGACCACAGGGTGCGCTTCGTCGTAGGAAGGGGCCATGAGGATGTTGTGCGAACGCTATTAAACACAGTCAACGACGATGGAGGAGAAGGAAAGAAGTGGGCCGCACTCCTAGATCTCGATGTAGCCGTCAGCGAATAGGGCGAGAGTAGGTTAGATGAGGACCGTTGATTCTTGAGAGGTGGTTTCGTTATATATGTCGGGCAGGAGCACCATCGATGTAAGGAGATAAAGGTTTAGATGAATGCCCCTTGGAAAAGCATCACTGCCTCATGATAGACGTGGGCGCCACCGACGGGAAAATTCACGCCTTAGGCAAGTTGCGCTCGCCAGGTTGCGAGAGTAGCGGTCTTGACATAAAGAGCTTGAGCAAAGACTGTCGCGTAACAACGCCAAAAACCGCTTTAAGCATGAAACATATTTATGTCCGGTGTTCTAGGAGACAAAGGGGTCAATTATAAGACAATCGTGTCACACAGATTCAGATACAACGTACCGCAACGATCCGGCTCTAAGGGTCCTCGTCATCTCCACGAGGAAATAGATCGCCTTGTACCAACTAAAGAGGCGTTTGTTGCTTACTTGTTTGCCCATGTTACTTACTCACACTGCACCGTGTGGAAGACGGCGCGTGGCACTATTGATATGGAAGAAATTAGCTTATATACTTGGGGGAAAAAAGGTGAAGGGCGTACAATACACTCGGACTTTCGCATCCAGTGCCACCTACCAGTAGTCCTTTGGCGTTGATGATGTGTAGTAAGCATCGCTTTGTCCAATGACGCAAATTTAGTACTGCAATTCACCTGCGCATGCGCAAATAACCACTGCTTCCATTATTCATCACCATTGCTAAATGTTACTTACATATCGAGTATGGTGAAGTGTTGTTTCTAGATGGTTTAACTTGAAGTTTACTCGGAACGGATACTCGTGTATTTGGACTTGTTTACCATCTCCTTTGTGGCGTTGGTGCCTTGGCCTGCGCTCTTGCGGGACCCCGGTTACCCGTCGATATGCACAGCTAATTAGGCA
>JAXQGX010000441.1:0-15160 GCA_037040455.1 Irpex sp. P115-07
CGGAGATGGATCCACGCGTAGTGTCAACAGGTCGAACTGTTCAGGATCAATGTGCTGACCTGCCTAAGTACGATATATTTGGCCGTGACCCCACCGTCATCATCGTGATCAGCATTATGGCTATACACTGAGTAGCTAAACACTCGCCTTCTTAGCCTTCTTACGGAAAGATGACACGAGACTAATAGCCAGCATGCGCTTCGTAGGGTACACTGGACGGGAGGCCCCTCTGCGAGTGTAGGTGGGTACGCGTACGTCCCATGTCCATTCCGAGGCGTCTTCGTCGGGCATCGCCTGCACATATTAGTGTATTTATGTGGTGGTGTCGGCGCATACATATCAAGAAACGTGACGTTAATTGTGAACAACGAGCAATCGACCAGTTCTTAGAACTCACTCTACAGATCACGGGAATGTAGTAGTTATCATCGTCGAACCAAACGTTCCAAGAGTCAAACAGATACGCCACGGCTTTCTTAGAGCCTCCATCGTCCAACCAGAAGCTCTTCGGGTAAAGACAGATGTCGGTGAGTCTGATGCCGTGATAACATCTGCCGCCGGAAGTGAAGTGTATGGGGAGCAGACGTGTCAGTGAAGCTGAGGACGTGTGGTAAGACATTGAAAAGGAAGAGAGGACGAGTGAGTGAGAGGTGTATGGATATGACGAACGTTCGCATCTTCTGCTATTTATACTCGATGGTTCTTGGAGAGGGAAGAGAGGATTGCTTCGCTACGAGTCTCAAGTGGCAATTCTCATCGTAGAAACGCCACCGTGTCCCATACACTACAATTCAGAGAACCAGTGCGCATTTTACACCCTTGGACATATTAGTCCAGGTGCGCCACGAATGGTTGTTACGCCACGCACCAGTATCCCGTGCAAAGTCCAATCCAGTACTGCTTGATCGCCAGAGGTCAAGTGTGCGTGGCTAGTGCTTTGTCGTGGATACCACTTTTGGATGTACGAGAGACACTGCGGAGCGCATTGAGTGCAATGCGGTGTAGTGTTGTATTTGTACTCTGTCGTGGTAGCACTTCTTATTCTGTAACATCAAGACGATGACGATGTGGCGAAGAAAGTACTGTACAGCGATGAAACGCCACATATCATGTCGTGTGTCTCTACTACGCTACTGAGGAATAGGTAAGGGCCATTCTCTGCGTTGTTACCAGTACTAGAGACTTACCGAGACTTTAAACTTTGCCAACATTTGGAGATTTGCTGTACCGTTCTATGGCTCAGCATCTGAGCGTCCGCGACTCGGATGTCCGTCTTGTGAGCCAGTAATAAGATGTTCTACGCAGGAGGTGAGTGGTAATGAGAGACCCGCCACCTATGTAGAACGTCCTAGTGCTTGTAAAGCACCGCGTTCTCGACAACTTGAAGCAGAGTCCAGACCGTGTTCATACTGCAGATTTTATCTGGTTCAATGGATGAAATAGATAGTACAGTACTATGCCCATCGCATACGGTGAAAGTTGAGTTTCAAGAAGTTGACGAAAGAGTCGCGACGTTGGTGGCGAGTGGCAAGAGCGATATTGACGAGCCGCGATCCGAGGCGGGCATGATGATCCGCAACTTTGATCCGCCTAAGTGAGTCTCTCAACGACCACCGCTGACACAGACACACGAACTGAAATGTTCAAAACTCAGGCCAATTCAAAGGCAAGTACTCAAACGTGGAATGACATGGATCATTGGTCAACAAGATATATACAGACATGTAACAGCGCATGAGTCTTTAGAAATAGCAATCACCCTCAAACCGGGCTCGTCCTTTCCGTACAATCTCAACTTCCTGATCAGTGAGTAGCCCTTTCTTGAGAGGCACATCGGCCACAACCACAACACTCTTGATGGCATTCTGGTACTCTCCGTACTGAGCCTCCGGATAACCACGACAATGTCTGCGACTGTGCAGTGTGTTCTCCAGCTGAGCAACCGCGAGCTGGAAGCCTTTCTGGCCTTTCAACACCGCATGGTACCCGTCGTCAAACTCTGGCTCCGGCCTAAAAACAGGCTCTAGCTCCGCCTCTGATCGCGTGCCAGCCAAGGTGATCAGTCGGTGCTCCCTGGGAACGACATACGGCAGCCAGAACTGGGTCCACCACGGTTCTTGATACCTGGCATTCACGTTGACTAGGCCAAAGTCCGTGGGATTATCACAATCTCGTATGCGATGGACGGCGTAGTCCCAGTATGCGGGCAGCCAGCCGGCGTATTCCCACCCTGTGATAGCGACGACGTCCCCGTTCGCGTTCACGATGATGTTGTCCGTAGTGAGGTTGCCGTGAGAGAAGCAGAGCGGGAACTCCCAGGGCTTCCACACTTTGAGGTGGTGGCGGTGGTTCAACGTCATGCCAGGCATGGAACTGATAGTGAGGTGATCGTCGGTCTGTGAGCTGGAAGACCCAATCTGGAGACCACACAGTCTCAGTGCATAATGGAACATAAGCCGTGTAAGAACCATGTCCATGTCTTCAAGCTTGACGACAGCAGAAAGTCGCTGCGGTACTTTGATCGGCTTGCCATCGACAGCCCGTATGAGTTCGTCAGGTCCAAATGCCTCAGGAGCAGGTGCAGCGTGCAATTCCTCGATAATATCCCTCAAGCGTTTTGCAATCTTCAAGAATGCTTCAGGACGCAACACAAAGCCCCACGGTGAATCATCCGAACGCGGACAGCCAGGGAGGACTTTTGTCAGAGGAGCCCAGTCTGCACTATAGGTGGACATGTCCATCAGGTAGTAGACTTTTGCTGCGTCCTTCTTCCACTCGGTTCGAGAGTATGGAAGCGGCACGTTTGGGCAGTGCGTTTGAATAAAATGGAGAGTAGCAGCAAGTCGAGAGTCTATCTCCTTGTACTCGGGTTGCATGTTCTCCATGGCAAGTTCTGATGCGAGTGAAGGCGATCTCGAGGTATTGATACACTGAGTGAGTCTGAAGTGATGTTGGCGAAAGATGAGCGGCGTGTTGGAGAAGGGGTTGCGAAACCTGAGCTGTTATATATCGCGGAAGAAGGCTGTGGCGTGCAGGCCATACCAATGTGGCCGTAGCCTCATTTGAATGTGGCCACAGCTTCACACCAATGCTGTGCGCAAGTGAGTAGGCCGGTGAGTCTGCATGCACACGGACAACAAGAACAAGAACTCGCCACTTACGCGTCGATCCAAGTATCGAACGGATACCCGCCACATTGACCAGTAGTCGTGGCCGCGTACTGACTGTCGCATAGTCTGAGCTGCACATATGCATCTCGCCCAAGGGTCCTTCGCGGGATTTGACGTGCGATGTTTGTCTATGCTAGGCCGATGTGGCCATAACGGTAGCTTTATGGTAGCGATGCTATGAACGTGTAAGTGAGTGAGTAGACCCACACATTGCACAGCATGAACCAGTACTGCTGGCTCTTGGAAACTAAGTACATAGCACTCGTACACTCAAACGAGCAGTTTTTGTTTCTTGTTTCTTGTTCGGTTGAGATCGAAAGCGCCAGTGGGTCAAGACAAACCTCAAGCTTTGTGTAGCGTACTCAAATGGTCAAACGTCTGAACGAGCTATGTGCTATGCGCAGGGTTTGTAATACTGATGAGTTCAAAGTTTCGATTAACCACTACCACACACCGTACACACTTATCCTACACCCCCTCCCCTCTCCCCCCTTCCCTCCCCTCCCCTCTCCCCTCCTCCGTCAAAACTAATACAAAACCTTACTCAACCGCTGCACCGAGTTCAACAGCACATCTCCCTGCCTAACCACCGTCTCATACTGCGCGTTCTTGATAGCGGGTCGGTTGGTCTCTACTACTCCGTTCACTTTGTCGATGGTGCAGTGTAGGCGGGAGGAGGCTATGAAGCGGGATAGTTCGCTGTTGGAGAGCATTCGCGATCAGTGGCTAAATCCTAGGTAGGAAGGGACAGGAAAGACTCACTTATCAACAAACTCAATGCTAACCCCAAACGACCTCGCCAATGAGTCCAGCGTCAGACTGCGGTAAGATTGGAGGAGCTGGTTGTATGCGAGGATGCGCATCTCGCGGACGTAGAAGCGCGCGTGCGGGGAGAGGAGGCGGGAGGGGAGGAGGAAGGTTTGTTCGAGGGTTGCTAGAGGGGTGAAGTGGGTTAGTCAATGGCTGGAAAGGGAAGTGGAGGAAGGGGCAAGGGCGTACCGAGGGCGACGAAGAACTTGTCGTAGTGCGAGTCGTAGAGGTTTTTGATGAGGTCTGCGAAGGTGGGTAGTTCGGGTAGGACTTGGTTCACTTCCGGTGCTCCGATCAACTAGTTCCCCGCACACTCAGTCAGACATCTTCATATCTCCACGGATCGATGCGCAACGTACCTTCTTCTTCAAATCCGGTCGGTTGAGAGTCAAGACGTTCGAGATGATGGTGTATGCTACAAAGTCGTTGTACGACACGAGTTCCGTGGCTGTAAACGTTGAGAGCGCGTCGAGCAGGAGCTCGCCTCCGCGTTTGAACTGTCGGATAGAGAGCAGGTGGAGGCCGCGGTAGACTTTAAGTCGGTTCCTCCGGTCCCAATCGCCACCCTTCTCAACCAACCTACAACACCATACAAGTCAGCTCCAGATTCAGCAGAGAAGAAGACTTAGAGACAACGCACTCCTCCGCCTTCGCCATATTCTCCGAAATAAACTTGTGATCGCTAAAGAAAAACCCAATCCTAATATTCGTAAGCACGATATCAATCCTCGAGCCCAACCCCGCCGTCTTCTCCAACACGACCTTCTGCGCCTCCACCGCCCTCTCTTTATCTCCGATTCTTACGAAGTGGTTCGCTCGGGCCCTTAAGGCGTCGGCGATGTCGGACTCTCCTTCTTGTTTTTGGGCCTCGGAGAGACGGTCGTCGAGAGAGGCGAGGGTGGCGGCGTTGGAGGCTTCGAGGGAGGAGAGGAGGGTGGGGTCGAGCGGGAGGGCGTTTGTGGATGTTACTATTTTGTAGTAGGGGCCCATTTCTGTTGGAGAATGTCAGCACACAACTACGACAGCATGTAATGAGGTAGGACACGCACGATCTGCTTGTATGCCGGCGAGGAGGGCTGTCCGTGCATCTTCATGAAGGTGAGACAGATGCGGCGAGGAAAGTACAAAATAATATTGTGCGAGCTCGAGGTTAGGGATGGGTGCAACGACTTCCTCTGCCATTGCGCTGTGTCGTGTTGTGTTATTGGATAGAGATAATGGAGAGGTCGGGGAGGAGATGATGAATGAATTATGGGACGCGACTCTGAACGCGTCAGTGCTTTCCCACGCCTCGAGACGCGTCACCTCGCGTTCACCCCGTGCTTCTGTCTCACTTACTGCACCGACCACCGACCATAGACTCCCGACATCTCGCACACTGACCGACACGATGTCGAGCGCAACGACACCGACGACAGAAGAGCTGCTCGCGCAGGCTGAGGCTGCACACACCTCAGACCCGAAGCGCGCAGAGGCCATCTACACTCAAATCCTTGGTACGCTCAGCCATCCAATCGTATGTTCACTGAAGGCTAACGTATGCATTGGTCGATGTAGAGAATGCATCAACGAGCAAGACGGAGAGTAAAGAGTCTCTAAGGCATCAAGAGACTGCGTTGATCAAGCTTGGAGAGTTGTACCGTGATCAGCAGTACGTCTTGTCTCATCCATCTTAATGCATGGAGTGAATGGTACTCACGAAAGGCGATGTATGTATGTAGTAATGCCCAAGGCGTAGCAGACGTCATCAACAAATCCCGCGCATTCATGTCCTCAACCGCAAAGGCAAAGACCGCAAAACTCAGTAAGCACCCTCCCGTACCCCTGCAGTGTGAATGCGTTCATTGAGACCTCGCGGATAGTCAGGACGCTCCTCGACTTCTTCGGACCTATACCTAACAGCCGAGACATCCAGATACAAGTTCTGCAGACTAACATTGCTTGGGCCAAGCAAGAGAAGCGGATATTCCTGAAGCACAGTCTCGAGACTCGTCTCATCGGCCTGTACGTTCACTCTCCTCTTTCCCACCGCTCCTCTCCCTCACACTCCCATTATGCTGCCACGGACACGTACGCTGACTCCCTCATAACAGCCAACTCGACGCCCTCCAATACAAACCCGCCCTAACCCTAATCGACTCCCTCCTCACCGAGCTCAAACGCCTCGACGACAAAATGATCCTCACAGAAGTGCACCTCCTCGAATCCCGTGTCTACCGCGGCATCGGCAACTTCCCCAAAGCAAAGGCCGCTCTCACCTCCTCCCGTACCGCGGCGAACTCGATATACTGCCCGCCGCATCTTCAAGCGCAGTTGGACTTGCAGAGCGGGGTGCTGCATGCGGAGGATAAGGACTATACGACTGCTTATTCGTACTTTTTTGAGACGTTTGAGAATTTGAGTTCGGTGGATGATCCGGCTGCGCTGGGGGCGTTGAAGTATATGCTTTTGTGTAAGGTTATGTTAAATTTGGTGCGTGGCAATCTCCTACTGTGCTCTCTCTTTTCTGTCTTGCTAACTTTCGTGGTGTTGATGCGATATAGTCGGAAGACGTCAACTCCCTCCTCTCGATCAAGCTCGCGGCGAAGTACGCACAGCTGCGAGACGTGGAGAGTATGCGTGCCATCGCGCGTGCGCACCAAGACCGTAACCTCGCAGATTTCGAAAAGGCATTGAGGGATTATCGCGAAGGTGCGTCTCCTCCCTCTGTCCACCTCTCTCCCCCTCCTCCCATGCCCGATTTTTAACCAACCCCCTCCACATAGAACTCTCCTCCGACACAACAATCCGCACACACCTCTCCGCCCTC
Source organism: Irpex sp. P115-07 (assembly GCA_037040455.1). NCBI lineage: Eukaryota > Fungi > Basidiomycota > Agaricomycetes > Polyporales > Irpicaceae > Irpex > Irpex sp. P115-07. The sequence continues at coordinate 6,790 of JAXQGX010000441.1, forward strand.
TACGACACCCTCCTCGAACAGAACCTCCTGCGCATCGTCGAGCCGTACTCGGTCGTGGAGGTTGAATATGTCGCGGAGCAGGTGAAGCAGGGGAGGCAGGCTGTTGAGCAGAAGTGCGTTCTCTTTCCTCCTTTTTTCTCTTTTCTTCCTCATTCGGGATCTGGGTGCTGACGAATGTTGGGGTGTAGACTATCGCAGATGATTCTCGACAAAGTCTTCCACGGCGTGCTGGATCAACAGAGAGGGATCTTGCTTGTGTTCGATGAGCCTGAGGCTGACGTGCGTCTTTCCTCCCCTCCCCTTCTCTTTTCCTCTCTCACACGGTGACGTTTGTTGCGCGCAGAATGCATACGGAACAGCCATCGAGACGCTCGCGGAAGTGGGCAACGTCGTCGATTCGTTGTATGCCAAGGTACGTTTCCTTCTCACTTGTTCTTCAAAATATTTTATTGAGTAATGGTGTTTTTAGACTGTGAAGATTGTATGAGTGTTTATGGAAGTGTAACTATAATGATGATGGTTTCTATGTATATGTTTGAAACACTTGAACTGCCTGTCAGGTCGAAGTCGAAGTGAGGAAGTGAGGAATTAGCAGGTGAAATCTCTCTATATTAATAAGTAACATGAACCCAAAGACGCATATAATCGGTACTGCCTGTATAAAAAGACCCTTTCACAGGAGATACAGTATGTAGTCGAGACCAAGGAACGCGGGAGGCGGTATTCGGGTCACCATGTCACTGGCCCTCATGGGTACACCAACGTTAAGATCCACCAGACCAAGCAACTCAACACACCCACCAAACCTGCCCACCAGAATTGAGCCGACCTCCAGGATTGCACCGACCGTGGGGAGGATAGGTGGAATTCCTTGCCTCCAATAAGGCTTCCCTGCACATACACCCGTCGTATATTCCTATCATCGCCAGTGAACAAGAAATTCTCCAACATCGCCTCCAGACACACTCTCCCCGTCTTCCCACTCGTCCGCAACACACCCAGCTCCGTATCCGAATCCACGCCCCACACGTTCGGATTACCGGCATCACTTCTCACACTCACTATCAACGCATCGAAGGCTTTGCCCGGCACCAGGGAGCTTATCCGTGCGGATAAGTCGCATACGTCGGCGCCGCCTTGAGTGGCCAGGTATAATAGGGTCGAGATGGGTAGCTGTTTGGATGCGAAGCCGGTAGCGTGAGGAGGTGCAGGATGCTGCATGGCGACTACCTTTGATGCGATACTGGCGTTTTGAACAGCATTGAGGATGGAGAGGGAGAAGCCGGCCGAGACGTCCGTGCCCAAACCAACCTGCGATAACCACAACGTCAACACGGAGGAAACTCAGTGCAAGTACTCGGAAGGGACACACCTTGATACCTTTATCGAGGAGCTTGCCAACTGGGGCGCACCCACTGCGCAAGTTGAAGTTACTCGTCGGGCAGTGACTTATCCCAGCATTCTTCCTCTTGATAAGCTCCACCTCGTCATCTTCGAGGTGGACCGCGTGTGCAAGGATGGTGTTGTTCCTTAAAAGCTTATATGCATCGTAAACACCAGCGTACGTCGTCTTGTTTTTCTGTGCTGCTTCTGAATCAGGCGGTAGACTACTCGGAGGGAAGAGTTCCTTGGTCTTTTCGATTTCTGCAGGGTTCTCTGAGATGTGTGTCTGAATCGTTAGCGTTGGGTCGTCCTCCACCAACTTGCGGAGAGAAGCAAGAAGCTCGTGGGTGCACGAGATGGCAAAACGCGGCGTGAGGACGGGTTGCACTAATGCCGTTGTCGAGTTGGCTGTTAGTGCCCGTATGTGAGATATGAGAGACTTCGTGTCGGCTAAGGAAACTGATGCTGAAGGCTCGACGTAGTAGTCTGGGGATTGGGATTTTCTGTCCATGTTACATTTCTAGAAAGAGAATGTAGTCAGCCTCGCACCACAGAAGCACGGTACATGATATGTTTACTTACCCCCACAAAGGCGCGTTGGCCTGAGTACAATATCGTTGAGCATAGGCATTTTGATAGAGCGAATTGTCTTACCAGCCGCATGTACAAGGTCAGCGAGAATCTTGGTAGCGCCAAGGTGAAGGGTACCATAGTAGCAGCACGTTGTGGTCTAACAAGGGCAACTCAGTGATGCTCATATGCGCAATCAGAGCAGCAGGTAAACACACCCCGCAGTCGATCATACGCCGTACAGCAGTACTATACGCCTTCCGGGCGAAGTCATCGGATGCGAATCTGGCCTCCATAGGAAAGGTGGTATTTTTCAACCAATCTAGCAACTCGTACTCCTGTCCACTTCATTGTTGCACGAAAATGATCAGCTGGACTGGGACGCGTCCAACGTGGAGGTCGCAAGACTTACCTTCCAATGTTTGGAACCTGAGGTGCATGCTGCACACACAACCAAGAACATTCAGCCACCATTCCCAAATAGTCATAGGCGTAATTAACTCACCGTATGAGTATCGACGAAACCAGGCATCAAGAACTCTCCGTCCTTCAACTCGATGAACTCAATGCCTGGGAACGTAGCCACGATACCATGTTTCGCCAGCACGTTGGGCACCGAGCTCGCTGGCACGTCGTGCTCTACCCATTCTATATTGCCGGTTTGGCGAGACACGCATAGCATTGCGCGAGGCAGCGCATCGTAGGAGGTGTGAGAGACAGGGTTGATGAGTGCGCCGTAGAATATTGTCGACATGGATGTGGGTCAGGAGTTCAAGGAGAGTGATGCGGTAAGACGAGGGTATAGGTAGCCTCGTGAACTCGCCTTTATATACCTCGTACCTCGGAGGAGAGGTAGTAGCGATACTATAGCGTGAATCTCCAAGACGTCGCTAACTGATGGGAAGACTGTCCTCCGAGGGCGGCGGTTGCAATTTGGCCGAGGCTGTCAGACAGATATCATCATTTGGCGAGGAAGTTGACTATATGCAGGGAATGTCAGTAGCCATTCGGGTATGAGTTCGTCGAGTACTTACGTCGACTACTCTCCTCCCGAAGAAATTATATAGGCAATGCGGTCATACTGTCGGTCGGCATCACATAGACTCCAGGGAGTGATCTCAGCTAACGATGCCTTGCTCCCCTTCGCTGAGATTACAGTCTTTATTCCATTCATCGCATTTCTATACTGCGACGTCTGTCTTCCATTATTTCGCAGGAGTCGAGGGTCGGAGAGTTATGTTACCGACATCGGAGAGACGTTGAGGAGATGAAAGGCAGAATGGAACATAGGGGCCGGCGCCCGTCTCCGGCCGCGTCTTCAACTGGAAGTATACAGTATTTGCGAAGTCTGAGATCTGCGAAGGTCAGTGGATCGTCTCGAGGTCTTGACCCTTGAGTCCTTCGCGTCTTGACCCTTTGCAATCGAAGAGCGCTGAACTGTTCACGAAGTTGACAGCGTCAGAATTGGGGTTGGGGTCTACAAGATGCCAGTAGGCCAGCCGGTAGTCATTCTAAAATTCTGAGGCTTTCGCCTACTGAGGGCTTGATGTCTTGACGGCATTAACGTCTATTCTTGAGCATTGACGACCTTGGCGACTTTGATGCCCGTCGGCCGTGAGGTTGAGGTCTACAAATGATCGAAATATCAGTACGTCATCTCGAGGACTCGACGTCTTGAGATCTTGCCGCTTGGAGCTTGAAGCCCAATGACTTGACGTCTTCAACCTTGCCTACCGCGATTCTTGATGTTTTGACCACCTTGGTGTTCGGCGGAACGCCCTCGATGCTTGACCGCCGTGACGTTGAGGTCTACGAGAGGTCAGCTCGTCATTAGGTCGCCTTGCACTTCATGACTTGGCGTCTTGAGTCTTGACCACCTTGATTTTTGACAGCTTGACGCTTGATGTCCTTTATGTCTTCAGACTTCCCCTCCTCAATTATCGACGGCTTTGAGGTTAAGGTCTACGAACCATCAGTAGGTTAGTAGTCCCACGACTGTCTTGCCGCCTTGGAGACTTGGTCACCAAAATCGCCTTCCGTCTTGAGGTCGAAGCACCGCCATCTTGAGCCAGTGTTGATCTTGAGGACGCCGCCTTGACGTTAGAGTTGAAGTCTATGGAGGCCAGTACGTCGTCGTAAAGCCATCAGGTCTTGATCTCTGCCGACTTGATGTGTTGACCGTCTTGACGTCTTGGAGTAGTACCTCGAATGCCACTATCGTGACCACTTGACGCTTGAACATCTTGAGTTGAGGTCTTTGAAAGGCCAGTAGGTCAGTAGGTCGTCTTGCAGTCCAACATCCTTGATGTCTTGAAGCTTGATGTCTTGATCGTTTTGACCGCCTTGATCCTTGTCAGCTGTGGTACTTGTCAGCCCTGACGTTGAGATCGTCTTGAAGCCTTGACGGCTTCGCTCCCGCTTGCCTTGACGGTCACCCGCCTTGAAGCTTGACGGCCTTGAGATCGATATCTGCAAAAGGTGAGTAGAGCTGCGGAAAGACGGTGGTCAGTGGTAGAGACCGGTGAAGAAGGGAGAGACGAGGGGAGGGGGATTTTATACCCAGAGACGGGTATTCCAATGTCGACCACGGTCAGCCGCATTCCTGTCATCCCCCCTGCGGCTGACCTAATTCTGCCTCTCCCGATTCTTCCGACAGACGGAAACGTCAGAGACTTTTAGCCTAGGTATGTTGGACTCTTGGACGATATAAGGGAGTGCCGTGCGCGTCTTCACATGGCCTATACAGAACGGATGTGAACGACATAGATTAAATTCTCCTCTTACCTCGTCCATCTCATGATCAGCTCGCTACTATCACCTAGTCCAAACTGACGATATGGTTTATCAATCCAACTGGAATGAAAATAAGTGGCGGATTTGTGAAAAGTGGGCATTGGATTGTTGTGGTCGACGACGACGCCCGAGATGGTCTGGTGTGACATCTCACAGAGTATGCGACGCGACTTGTCACAAAGGTGACAAGACAAACGCGTCGCATCGCGTCGCCTGAGTCAGTTCATACAGTTCAAGAGCGCATAGAGTACATGTACGAATCCACAACGAGTATTGTTCTTGAGCACAACGGGTATACAAAAGTCTTTATCGTAAGATGTCCTTCCCCGGAAGAGAAAGCTGCTTGAACGTGAACCTGTCGCCGAATCGATGGGGTCATAGTCAAGCAGCCACCTCCACCTCCACCGACCTGCGGTTGCGCCGTGTAGGGTATATCCTGTGGACCAGCCACAGGTTCGACGCACCCGCAGGTCGGCACTCCTACTCTTCTCTCTCCTCCCCCCTTTATAGATCTTCTCTTCTCTCTCCTACTCCTCCAGAAGCATTCCCCCCGACGCGAAGCCTCCTCACGGTTAGTGAGGCGAATCCAACGTCGACGAATGCTCCATCCTCACACGTCAGTGAAGTGATAGTAGCACAGCTAGCTACCTCCTCGCCCGATACTTGCAGCACAAAACACTCAAGCTCCCGATGAGAGCCTGAAACGAACCGCAGTAGACCTCGAAGAAGTCATCGCTTGTACGGTCGTTAGCGTTAGTATCAGTACTCGACTCTACCTCGAAGGGTGTGATGACGACGAGCGGTGTCTCCACCGCGTGTTCGTGTTGGTTCACATCTACCCCCTCAGTGTTGACATTGCTTGTTGGGGCGATATATGATTCGGGCACGGCCTCTGCCTGCCCATCGTCCCGCACTTCAGTCGATTGTCGAGTCTTGGCATCACGAGTTTTGCTGCTGCTACTTTTCTCCGGAACCGACTTGCGCAAACTCTTCGTACCAGCGTGGTTCACGGTCGGTATCGCAATGATGAATTATGAATCAGATCTGTAAAAGAGAGTCGACGTTATTCAGTAAAGACAGTGGGTGCACTCACTAGGGTTAGTTCACGGTCAGTAGTCCACACTCAGTTAAAGCTTGGAGTTGGATGATGTACACGAGCACTCGTTGTAAGCACTCGTGTTTCGTATGTTATTGGTTGTGTTTTTGTGTGTTCCAGTCGTCGTCGTCGATCCCGTTTGAATAATCACTCGAAACAAACGAACGTTAGAGTCAGGGTTTGTGTTTGTGTTTGCACGCGTCAGACTTGGAGGGGTCTCGGCCTTCCCGGCTAAACCCCGCCCGGTTATATACCCAAAATATTCCGAATTTCTGACATTTTTCCATTTTCGGAACGGGTCTGGATTGGCCTAGACAAACATTTGGGGTTCCGCTTGAATATATCAAGCGCCCCGGGACAATTAGCGGGGTTGTGCCGTGAGGATTTGAGGCGCAGATTGGGACTTTGGGGTTGAGTCATATCGGAGATTGGGCGGAGTCATTGCCCTGCCGGCTCCGAGAGGCAAGGCCATTCGATTACGTAATATTTCTCAACTGCGTTTAAGTATTCTTCACGACCGAGCTCAGTGGGACAAGTATAATTACGAAGTACATTTTTAACGGAGCAGTCGAGGCGTTTTAAGTATACTCGCAGGCGTCAAAAGTGATGCGAAACATATCGGCAGCGAACTATAAGAGAACAGGACCTGAGATGAATTCCAAAATATTTGTGGTGTAACAGAGGATAGTATATGACATGAATGTGTAGATATAGTAGAATTAAAATGAATACTTCGTATACTATGGGCACTTCTCTCAAACTCCGAAAATCCAAGTCGGCCAATAGACATGTAAATTTCACGGTTTCTATCCCAAAAGTAAGTCTAACATCTCCATATACTGCCCACCAAATTTTNTTCGCCCTATTTGGCGCCTGATAGGCCAAAAACGCCCGTCGAAGGCTGCCATGTCAAAAATCCCTGGTCATGTACAAGACATATCACAGCTTCAGAATATCACGAAACTGATATTTAATGGGGGTACTATAGACCATTAAAGCTGCAGTTTCTCCAGCCCGGTCATTGTTATTTGACAGCTATCAAATTATGAGCTCTGAAGTGCCGGACTTCTTCACCATATTGACCACGAAAGAGCAACTCTTAGAGTGTTAGCTGCTACGTACGAGTCATAACCACAATACATTACATGCGTAAATATTTCTACGATTTTAAAAGTATTTATGGGACCTGAGCACGGCTGCGAGCCTCGACATGCGATTCGCATTACTTTTGACGCCTGCGAGTATTACCACACATTCTGGAGTATTGAGAGCCAAGAGAGCAGATGATACACTTTGCAGCACCGCCTGGAGCGAGATGAAAACCTCGCGGTATACGAGTGAGCGTTGAGTTTGAGACCTTAGTGGGACAGCGTGCCGGAGTGAGTGAACTGATCATCTGCAACTGGTGCCTTGGAATGCGATAGCCACGTTTCCATTCGGTGATCACCGGCACCTGCGTCTAAAGTACGTAAGGCGAATGCTCCGGCGACCTACCAGGTGTCTATGGCCACCACTGGCAGTCAACAGCTACTTCTGGGTATGCCCGTCAACCAGAACAAGCTATAAAGCAAGAGCAGGTCTCCAGCTTCTTCCTCCTTCTTCTTCATCCCCGTCTCATACCCCTCAACGCTTAATACCAACTCTATCATCATGGGCATCGTTGAGATAGACTGGCACACGCAGGCAAGCTGCTCCTCTTAGAGAGTAATCGTATGCATGGCTAACGCGTGGTATCTTTACAGAACGATATCCGCCGCGACGGAAGCATTCGCCCATACAACCAGAAGTACTCTACCATTCATGGTTGGGTTACAAAGCTCCGTGGCACACTCAGCGACAACGAGAAGGTACGGAGAGCCGGCATTCACGAGATGAGGGCGGCCAAGGCGGTGCGCAAGTGGAAGAAGGAGCGATCCAAGAGAAAGGGATCCAGCAGCAGCAGTGGTGGTGGATTTCTTTCTCTCTTCGGTCTCGGATCGAAGAAACGTAGCTCGAGCAAGGCCGTCGTTCGTCGCGATCCCCCTCGTCGGAATAGCAGCAAGAGGGGCGGCAGTACGGATGTCACTCTGTACGTCTCTCGCGGCGACTCGAAGCCTCGTCGTGGTCAGAGTACCAGTTCGAAGGTCTCTACTCAGAGCCGGGCAACCCGAAACAGCGCCAGTCGTCCGACGCCACAGAGACGGCATACAGAGGCACCCAGGCGCCAGGGTTCCAATAAAGAACCCCGGCCGACGAGGCATAACACACGCCGCGCGACCCGTTCATGACAACCCTTTCTCCCTATTCCTCACCGACGGATTCTCTTCATACCCAGTTATCACCTTTACGCGTACGCCTTATCGTCTCCACAACCTCTCGCATAAACGATCTTCGCAACATCCCCCGACATTAATGTCACTTATTCACCGTATATATTGGTACCAGCGTGCCGAACATCACTACCTCTCTTCCATTATAGACTTTGGAATTGTAGATTATCTGTATGATATCCAACATGTACAACTAGTAGATCCCTATGACGACATCGCA
>JAXQGX010000442.1:0-14636 GCA_037040455.1 Irpex sp. P115-07
GATAATACATATCGTTTAGTGAATATACTTATATGTACTATCATGCATATCATCGCACAGGTATATGAGGTACGTGCTGTATACACAGTACATGACGGTATGCATGAGCCGGTCATGGTATGTACAACCAAGTTTTTCCTGATGAACGGAACACAGCGCTGTGCCGCCCCTGTTACTGCCCGATATCACCCAGTGCTTTACCTAGCGATACGCATGAGCTCGCCAACACAAACTTGGGACTCAGTATACGCACTCTTTCGCATCGGTCGGGATGAGCTTGCAGCTTTTGCACGGTGTGTTCGTAATCCCCGGATTCGGGAAAGCCATCAGATATTAGATGCCTCCACCGTTTAGCTACCGTTAGAGCAAACCAAGTCTTGCTAACTAAGGTTGTCAAGTTGACGAGGTCGTTGTTGTCACCGCTGTTATCGATGATATTGTGGCATATCTCGACGGGGAAGTGGTGCAGCATGGTTGGAGTGGGGGTGAGAAGACTTGGAAAGGCTATGCCTGCACTGAAAGGAAAAGTACTCATCGTTCAGGTCACCCAGCGGGATGCTGCATTTGGTTCCGATCGTCATCCAAATATCATCATCCACATATGGTTACATTGGGCACGATCGCGGAAACACCTATAAGGCGAGACGTGAGTAATGCTCTACAGTGGTATGTACAGCTGAGGCATCTTTGTTCAGGCGTTTCAGATCCTTTCTCCAAGTATGATTGGTCTTGGCCTTAGCTTTCCCTTCCAGCAACTCAGCACACCGCTTTTGAAACCACTGTTCAGCTTTGGACGACCAGAAACCGACGTCCATCTCAGATCCTGTCCACACGTCTGGCAATGGCCACCAAGATATTACGGATGCTTGCTCAGTTGAGTGTGCTTTACACGTTAAGTAACCGTCAACAGTTATTGGTGAACGCTGGGTGTAGCACGCACCATTGAGCACTCTATATGTACCTACTATCTTGTAGGCGTCTCGAAGGGAGATTTTGTGGCCGACATACTCTGCACCTTGTATCGTAGCTGCGTGAGTTGCACCCTCGGTGGAACGTAGAACCTCCTGTACGGGCACAACTTCTCCTCGGACTCCTATCGCGAGCCTCCACAGAATGCCCCCGCTTTGTAGTGCGGCGACCCCTAACGGGCCAGCCAGTAGCGTACGTAGTGCAGCGTTGTGTGCGACATAATCCTGCAGGCCGAGCTGCAAACCGTGAGGTAGCACTCCCATCCCGATCGGTCGCTTGTCAATATTCTGCTCAGTTTCGAATCCATCCGTGGAGCCAATGACGTCTTGTGGGGGCGCCCGCTGCAGAACAAGGAACCGCATGCCCCGTGATAACATGCCCTGCACCAGTGCTTGCTGCGATGTGAGGAGGCTCAACCGGTGAGCGTGAAGTACGGAGGTTGCAGAGTTAAGCGATATGTACACGGGAGGGCAAGGGGCGAGACCGTCTGTCTGTGACACAGCGGCCGGCGCAACACCATATGCATGATCGCCTTCGAGCATGCGTATCCCTGCAATGAATTGAGGCACGTTTGTAGCGCAGGGGTCTGCTAGATCAAAGAGCCGGGCGGGAGGCAATGTACTATCCTTCAGCATTGTTACGAATTCAACAACATCCGAGGGAATGTTTCGGTCACACAGGGTGGTACTCGAGGTACGATGCCCCGTTGAGGTGCTCAACGCGAGGAGGATGCCGCTCCCCGTGGGTCCAGCGCTGTAATCGGGGGGAGTTACAACCGTCAAGCTGCCGTGATATCCAAATCGGTCTCGGAGAGTGTCCTGCCAGTGCGCGGTAGGGATATTAACGGCCGTGAAGTCAATTGTGTTGGGAGGACCCAGCACGTCTTTGATCAATGACGAAAGCAGTTGCGGGGAAGGTGTGGCCGGTTCGTTTGTTTGGACTGGAAGAGAGTCTGTGATGGAGTCCGTGAGCCCAGTATCTGTGTCGTTGCATTGCGGTAAGTCCGTTTGTCGCACATCATATTCATCGCGAAAGGCGTTGTACACGCGCGAAGAAGTTGTCGTAGCCTCCCATAGTTCAGCGACCCGGCTCGGCAACACGCGGGTTCGTAAATGCGAATGGTAGCTTGGAACGAACTCCCATAGGTACACTGCAGGTCCGCCTCCGGTGGGAACAGGCTGGAAGCGGTTGAGATCTTCGCGGCACAGTCTGGCCTCTCGCTCCTGCGGCGTCTCGTAGGGTTCCAATTGTATACACTCTTGTGACTGCCGATCCATGAAATCCTCATATGTCTCTCCGCATAGCTGTCTGTTTCGGAATTTGAATCGTTTATGCCATAAGCTGCCATGTGAAGGGGGTACGGTGGTGGTGGGCGTGAGCGTGATTCGTGAGCCGCGGGCGAACTTAATAGTAAACTCCGTAGAAATGAATTTCCGACGCCGGACAACAAGTGCACTTGGAAGTGAACCAGCGGGGAGATAAACTGCGCTATAGCAATGATTCCAAGGTAGTTTGTTGAGTGGTACATCACAGGTTTCGGTATCGAACACCGTGGTGGCTGCGTCTGCAAGGGCGAGGCGTACGAGGATAGATGGATTGAATGCATGATAAATTGACCGCGTATCTTCACACGCGGGTTGGAAGACTCCATCATCACTAGTAAAGGTAAACCATAGAGGTACGCACGTTCCTTTGGACAGAAAGAGACGTATATTTTGGTGCCAGTGGCTACCTCCGGTTCGTTGAATTTGCCTCGCGATGTCAACGAATGCTCCCACGCGCGGGACTGACCAGTCACTGACCCAACTGAGTCGGAAAGCGTTGCAAATAGCCAAAGGAAGCGGGTCGCGTTGAAGCGCCAGATCCGACCAAGTGTCGAGGCCCTTTGCTTCTTCCTTCAGTACCAGGTATGACAAAAACGCGAGTCGTGCTGTGAACGCGGATAGTGCCTTCTTGACATGTTCGAGAGCTTCACTTCGCGAATGGTAACATTCAGCGTACCCGAATGCCGTCGGCGGAGGGGGGACGGAGGTTTCGAGGTATAGCAGTCCCGCTCGGCGGGTCAACCGTCTTTGCACTTCCAGGATGATAGACTCACATGACTGCCACTGCGTCTGCAAGGTCCGTGTTAGTTGGAAAAAGGTGTTACCGCGTTTGGTGACGGTTGGCTCCAGTGCAACACTAGTAGGGGACAGACAGCCTAACAGCGGGCCATCAAATTCTACTGACAGCGGTACTAAGGCAAGATAAAAGTAGGTGTCGTAGGCGTAGCGTGGCTGCCCGAGACTGTGTATGGAACGTAGCTCGTCCGAAGTGGACGGGGGGATGGGGAAGTATTCGGCATTCGGAGACACGTAGGTGTACTCCGAACGAGGCGTCGCGAAGATGTAGTGCACAAGCACACTGTTGAAGTCGAAGACTCTGGGGGTACGTGTTCATGCATGAGTACAAGACCCACCCGATACACGATGTGCGAGGCTCGTACTTATCCCTTGCGTCTTCTGCTTGTTTCTTTTCTCCTCCTTTTTTGGGGTCCGTCATGTTGGCTTCGTTGCCACAGGTTGTATCCAGAGTTACATGCGCGGTGTATTAAACACCGTAAAAGTTCGGAAAGAGGAGGGTCGATGGATGTACGTACGAAGTAGTGACGAGGTGGCGCATATAGCCGTAACGCCCGCTGGCAAGCAGCCAACGTGGTCGTTGATCTTTACCTCTATAGTGGTATACTGCGGTAGGGTACTCAAATGCAACACAAACATTTAGATACACACGATGACCCTGTGGCTGAGTAGTGATACAGCGTATAATGGTGATATTGTAGTACAGCGATAGGGACAATGTTAGACGTGCGCGCACAACCGCACCGGTAGCGTGTTACAGTGTCACAGCGTGGGGGGCAAAAAAACATGGAGAGCACCTCAGATGATGATTGTCTGACTCGCAACGTGCCGTGGATCGACGAGGCATACTGGGAAGTTCCCGTTTCAATGTATCCTCGTTAGCATCTCATAACTTCCACTCGCAGCAAGGATGGTAAAGCCCCCCCCCTCTGATGACCTGGACCTCTCTCTTCACTTTCAACCCTCGGGTACCTACCCTTCTCCGGGTTCTCTAGCTCGGTGCTATACCTACGCTCACCGCTGGCCAAAGTATTCGACACCTGCCCGTTGCTTTCTTGTCACTCAGCACCACCAGAACCAAACCTGCTTTATCGATCTATATCATATACGGTCGACGTGGTGGAGGTGAGGCGTGAGGAGATGAAGGAAAGAGAAGAAGAGGGGAAGAGGCGAAGAGTGGAAGGGCGAAGGGAAAGGTGTTGAGGAGGTGGGGGTTGGACGAGTGTGACAGCAAGAGGGGGTGGGGGGGAAGGGGGAGATGAGAAGGCAGGAGAAGGAAGGGAAGCAGGGGAAGGAAGGTTAGCTGTAGGAACACACACTGATTGATCCTATCTTACCCCCAGGATCATCGGTAGCCAGCGCACATCGTGGCGTACGTAGGCGGCCAATGCGGGAACTGACCAGGCCTGCCTGCAGATCCGACAGAGATGCGTTGGAATGCCAGGATATAGTCCTATTTTACCCATATGAGATATCAGTACAATCGAGAACAGGGCGGAGAGGGAGGAAGAGGAGAGAGAGAGAGAGAGAGAAGAATGGGAAGAAGGAGAGGGAAAGGAGGAGACGCACCGTTCCATAGTAAGATTGTCAAGTCTAACATCAAGTACGCCAAACCCCTGTAACGTCCAAAAGATAGAGCCGCAGTAAGGCGAACGAACGATTCGTCACGACTCCATGCGCACCTGAATGACCGTATGCGACGTGCGCGAACTTGAGGCACAGGGTCTGGGTGCAGGGCCGAGGCGTAGTTGCAGGGGGGGAATTCGTCCACTGTGAGTTGCTAGTATGGGTCGTGCAAGTTTGCATTCGGGCTGGCGAGAGTGAAGACCGGTGTTGTTCGTGGAGCCATGTTGTGGGAGGGCCCTATGCGTGAATCATTGGGCGCGGTAACGGGCGTGAGTAATACGATGGGTACGTGTATGACAACACGTACCTTTATATGTCTATTGCCCCCATTCCCACGCATATAGTGACCTCCTTAGACGGCGCGTACCTCAAGGAACTGTCAGCGGTGGCCGCCATCGCGCGACGCGTTCTGCACGGTGGTGGCTCGCATCGTTCGGAGCACCTGGTGAACTGCATAGAAACGTTGAGAAAGCGATACACTCACCATATCGTAAATCAAGGCAATGAGTGTGCACGCGAGCAAAGTGCGAAGCATGCAACGACTGAGAGGTGAAAGTGGGAAGTGACCGGAGGGAATAGGTGATACGATGTGACAGTGTCACACGTCACGCGTATGCATTTTGGGCGCTGTAGGCTTAAGGTCTCCTTGCCACGTCAACCTATCTCAGTTCCACTTCGACATACTACCGCTTCGAAAACACGCCTGGCACGCGAGGGCACACAACAGTTATTCTGAAGCGGGTAAGTATGATAAGGCCAACGTTAGCTACGTGCTGAATGCTGACCAGGTTTTCGTTGCAGAAGGTCGCGGAGTACACAGGTTGGCAAACGGTTCTCAACTGAGGGACCGTCATCCGTAAGTTTTTGTTTGTTTAATCAGGCAAATACTGCAATACGGCGCCGTGTGACGGCGCTGTAGGACGTATATCGCCTGTTTCTCGTTATGTGCTGGGTCACATACGGCACGATCCTGACGATCGTCGAAAACGGCAGCGACGGACCTTAACGGAGGTCCTCGAGTCGTTCAGATGCGAGTTAGGATCTGTGTTTTTTATCCGTGCATGACAGCACGATTCTGACGACCGTCGAAAATGGCCGCGACGGACCTCAACGGAGGTCCTCGAGCCGTTCAGATGCGAGTTAGGATCTGTCGGTTTATTCGTCTCTGTTGTATTCCTTGCTTAAGCACATACATTTGGTATTGTTCAATGTAATATACAATTACACCTTTGAATAGTAGATTGTTTCGCCGGTTACGTGCGTGGTATTAGTGTCTAACTGATATGGTAAGTGTTTAGTGTTATAGGGCCATGTGAACAAGCGAGGATCTTCTCGACACCCTTTTGAGAAATGCTGTGGCACGCGTGATAGCGCTTGGAAAACATTTACCTACCGAAGACTATAAGGTGGGTGAGGAGGCAATTCCCAGTTCAGTCGCACCAACGAGTTTGTTTAGTGGTCCGGTGCCGCAGATTCGGTCGTCAGAGGATGGAGCCGACAATGTGGACAGGGAGTCGGCGGATGAAAAGAAGTGAGGGAAGAATCGAAGGTGTAAGGAGCGGTACAAGCGGCATCGCCTGTTCAAGTTGCAAGGGGGTGGTTCATTACAACCCAAATACCAGAGGGCACCTAGCGCTTCCCCAGCTGGAGGCAGTGATAGAGTTCCCGCCAGCATGCTTCATATTCATACCTTCAGCAACCCTGATGCACGGCAACACCCGTCTACACGAAGGCGACGTACGTGGTTCATTCACGATGTTTACTGCGGGTGCTCTGTTCCGATGGGTGGTGTACGGCGGGAGGACCGAGAGGGGGCTAAAGGAGGTGGATCCGGAGCTTTGGAGGAGCGAGGGGATCAGAAGGAACGGAGAATCGGCAGAGTCCATGAGCAGGTTTTATACCCATAAGCAGGTTTTATACAACACGTTTATTGCATAAGGATCAAATTCTGGTTTGTTCGGAGTAGAGGCCCTATTAGGTAACATGGAAGGTACATGTAGAGCGACTAATGCATCTACAAGTAATACATGATAGTGACTATTTAAGGATCGAAGTCAACCATCCGGTCGGGCTGAGACCTGCAAGTTACAGTGCATCCCACACCACCTAAACACCAGTGAACCAGTCCATGCGGGCTGTACATTCCACCGTATCCAATCGACACACTCTCTTCATCATTGAACCAGCGCATACGATCGCCACAAGCGGCCGACGTATCGCACGTATCTCCGTCGCAAATGAGGGGGCGGTAGTCCACAGTGAAGTTGCCCGCAAGCGCGTTATCGATATAGCCTGCGACTTGCACACCTTTGCCAGCGAATGTGAGCGTGGGGTATGCGACTGCGAGATGGTCAAAGGTAAGGTAGTTCATAAGGTGGGTTGCAGGATAGTGGGGGACAAGATAGAATGGGGAGTCGTTGTTGCTTCGCACCAAACGCACGGTGGACTTGGCGCAGGTGAAAATATGCGCGTACTTGTAGGACCCTGGGGTGAAGTCTGGGATGTCCTCCACATGAGCGACCACTCTACCACGTTCGTTCCTCTCCAGATGATGAGCGAACAGGGCGAACCGGTCGTCTCCCGCGAGAACGTCGACACAGTCAATGGTGGGCATGTGAGTGGGGTTCAGTAAGTTGACCACGAACTGACCCGAGAGGATGCAGTTGCAATCGTGAAGGGCATCTAATAGAGCACGCGGGTCTTGAAACACGGTAAAAAGCTTGTCGATGACCTTGACAAGCACTTCAGCTTCAGCAATTTGAGTAGCCATGTCGGACGTCTCTTGAAAGTCTAGCAAGGTTTCAATGGAGGTGAGGTGAAGCAACTCGGTCGCCTCTACGAGGGGTAAACTGGACAACCAGTTAGCTAACAAAGAGATTTTTTTAAGGGAGGGCCATTACCTAGGCGTGGGCATCTCGCAGACGTCAAAGGGGGTAAGAACTGGATGACACGGAAACTCGCCCCCTTTTCGCCCATTTATACGCTCATACGCCAACCGAATTTTGTTGGGAAAACAGTAAGTTATAGGGGCTACCCCTTGGCGGACTATACCAAAAGAACTAAATCTCGGATCGAGGTATGTCCATCTATAGGAGTCTAGACGTTCCAGAGCATTGAGTTGCGGGAGCAGGACGGGTCATCGAGTTTGCGGTAGTCCTCATTTTATTCGACAAAATCAAGCGAACAGGAGAAATATTATACAGACTAGAAATAGGAGAGAACGGTAATCTTAAGGAGACACGTAGTTGGCGACCAGAAAGCGATCTAGATCTCGAACGCAGTTACAACAGGGGGGGTAGGAACAGTCTTGGGGGTGCGACGCAACAAAGCCACACACTCGAGCTCGAAGTCTATGTACCACTGAGAGAAGTTTGTTTTGGTTTCAGTGGTGTTTGGCACAGGATCTTGAACGTAACGTCTCTTGAGCGCAACTTGGAGCATAACCACATCAGAGGGGGATATCTCAGACATAGGGATCTTGGAGGCAGCAGAGGCTTCTTTGCCAGCCCATTTTTTCGTGGCATCATAGTAGTGATCCCACCGATTGGTCTATGCGGTACATCATCGTTACACGATTCGAGGTTAGAAGATCTGCAAAGGTACTGACCGCTGTGGCGCTTTGTCCATAGGGAACCTCCCAAGCCCTCGCCCAAATCGCAGGCAACAGATAAGGCTCGGTCTCTGCGCATTGAGGAACATGAGCTGGTAAAGAGTAGTAACAGTATGAGAAACTTACGAGGCGGAGCTCTATGCTCATGCAAAAGCCTAATGGCGGCGTCCCTATCCACTTCGTGAAAGGGGACAACACCAGCGACAACCCGGTTGTTGGTCACCTTCAACGACATGAGTTCGCCAATGATCCACACCGTCACTTGTCTTCCCCCGTGCCAGAGGTATACACCCCACCCTGGACGTCCTTGGGTTGACGGGCCCCATTGGAGAGAAGCGAAAGGCACCATTCAGACAGCGTATATCTCATTTGGAATATTGGTAAAGGTTAACATACGGTTCAATCGGGCAACGGTGGCGGCCGAAAAGTAATCACGAGTTTCTGTTGTCAACTAAGAAAACGGTAAATATAGACTGTATTACGGTTGGAACTAACACGTACCAAATCAGTACCACCCCCTGTCTCCAGAGAGACGTCTTCGGTGGGAGCAGTGGCGGGTGCGTCGACGGGAGGAGAGCCGGCATCACCTTGCGAAGCGTTGACTACGGGGCAGAACGTTAGAAACGATAGGCAGCTGTGGACGTACAAACACACCAAGCTTGGTAGACGGAGGGTCAACGTCATCCGGTAAGGTGTCTGAGGACTCTGAACATGCGGTTTGAGAGCTGTTCATGATAACAGGAGATGAAGAGCGGGCGACCGGTGACGAGGGAGTGTCCAAGATCGGAGATGTAATACTGACAAAGGGTCAGCAGGCAGATGCGAGGTCAGAGGATGAAATAAGTCGCGCATACCGGGCCTTCTTGCCAGGAGCATCAACCTGCTCTGCAGAGACGGGGCCGCTATTTACGCTAGGGGACAAGGGGCGTTTCTTCGTGTCAGTGGTGCGCAGGGCGTAGCGGGACATGTTGGTCGAAGAAAGGGCAGGAGAGGTGAGGGACAGCAAAACACTCGCAGAGGCTAACCATTTAAACAGGCAACGAGATGGGTCACTACACCTACCGCATTGGGACATCCGCAAAGAAGTACAGCCTTGTCGATCACGCACAGCCATCTCGATCACACACAGCCTAGAAGCGGATGCAGGGGCGACGGGCGGAAATTCAGGCCGGATGAGAATACAGCGACAACGGCGGTTGTAGTCGACAAGGCATTTATACCAGTCAGCTTCAGAAAACAAGCTGTCGTACGCAGCTCAACATCAACGTATACGACTTTGTGGATAATGGCGCAATTCAGTAATCAAGGTGCGCATACAGAGACATGAGCCCCCTTGTCTATGCTAACTTAGACCGATAGACACATCGGCTCTTGTCAGTTCCTTGTGGCCTAGCGGATTACCTCTATACGCAAAGGGAGACCACCAGGTATCGACAGTACACGAAGCAGGCAGACTTGTTCCAAGAGATGATGAGCGCCTCTCTGCATGGTGCTTTGTCGCAACTGACTACGAACAGCCTAACAGAGCGCGGTCTAAGTATGTGGCCTACCTCCCTGTTCAGGACGGATGTGTACAGGAGGTCTCTGTGCGGTTCCAGGGCTTCGTTCAGAAAGCCTATCTTGGTATTTATGGAAACTGGGATGGGTGAGTGGGCAGGGTCGTAGGACGTCCGAGATTAACGTTAATGATGTGATACAGTACAAAGGAGGGAGCCAAAGATGCCTCGCAAGGAGTAACGCTCAACGGTGCACACGGAGCGGCGAAAGGGGTGTTTAACGAGCAGGTAGAGGCAGCAAATGTACTGCGTCGGTTCGTCAGCAAGGAGGTAGGGGGTAAATGGAGAGAGGGGAACAGCAAGGCGATCACCATCGAGTTCAGCAGGCAAGTTTTCACAAAGGTAAGTAACGAGCGTTTGCGTCATATATAAATGATACTCACAACTCAGTAGGTCACTGCAAGGGATACTCAGTTCCCCGCACCTCCAACTGATCCTACTAACAACCTTGGCGAGAAAGCGCACGGCATCCGACGTGAGTGGAAGGTTGAGCAGGGGGTGATTGTGGGGGTACAAGAGCAGAACACTATTCGTGGCGCAGTACACCGGGAAATCCGTGTGGGGGATTTTGTAGACGTACTGGCCACGGTATCCATCTATCACACGCGCGATTGGGCATCAACCACACGAGTTACGTTGAAACCGTTACGAGTCGTCCGTCTCGCAACAGCGTCAGTCGTGCGAACGGTAGTTCCTAGACCGGTCACTACGGGATCGTCGACCGTAACAGAGAAGGAAGGCGACGAGTACCACAAAGGCGCAAGAGTACAACGTGGACCGAAGAAGATGGCAGCAGGTCTTGACTGTGCGTTCGATTGATGTAGCAGTACAGGCCGGCGTTAGATACAAAGAGCGTTGTACATGATCAGCCACATATGTACAATGCACAGCATGCCTTCCGCCCGTTGTATGTGCTCAAGTCGATATCATGTTCCATACCAGAATATACTGAAAAGTTGCTCTGGGAAATACCGTCGTGAGACCACACCCGACCGTCACCGTCAATGTAGCGACTAGTAAAATGGCCACTGCCCAAGTAAACTACACCCGCAAGACGCCAATGTTCTGAGTCAGGTAGCGGAACCGTTACGCGGTGCGATATATGCACCGCTGGCATTTGGTAATCAGTGTCTTGCAACTCCACAGCGATAAGGGCAGGCGGTTGAATGCAGTGCACAGACTCCGATACATCTGACGAATGACATTCAGGGCATATCGATGTATGCACGGAACCAGCCATCATGGTGCTCAATATGGTGGACGTAGAAATGCCATCGGGATATTGTCCAGGCATAAAGATCATGGAGGTTGCAACATATACGTAGGAATTAAAACCATCACTGATGGTCTGCGTAGCCTGCCCACACAAGTGACATGACAAGGTGCAAACGGCAAATGGGTCCTCCAGTTTAAACAGCACTCTGAATAACTGGTCCAGAGAAGCCAACTCTTCCCCATACCGCGGAAGTGCATCGTCAGGCGTTTCGTTAATCACGTCTCGAACATCATCGCGATGACTCTCCGGAGTACGGTCTGCAGCGTTGGGCGACACCATAAACTGGAAGGCACTGTCCAGTGCACGTAATGCAGGCAGATGTTCGTACCGAGGGTGAGCAGACAAAACTAACCTGGATGAGTTGTACAGATTGAAGAGAATCATGAACAACGAATCATAGGCACAGCTCCAATCAATGGCATCCCATTTAAACCCAAGTGGAGATTGCATATTGGTTGGCTGAGGGTGCGTCACAGGCGCACTGATTTGCGAGACTGCTGTGGGGCCAACGGCGGGATCCACAGAAGGGCTTGCATGCGAAGAAGTGCACAGTCGCTTTGAAGGGCGACCATTGAGGGACTCGCCAGAAGATAAAGCATGTTTTAATGGCAAACTATTGCCCGCAGACCGTGGAACAGGATTCAGTAGCTTCCAAGCAACTGCAGGACTCAGAGACGACAGCGAAGCGGGTTTCTCTGAGTCCCAGCGAATGGCAGGGTGCACATTGGGAGGTACATAGTGAACACCCTTCCAATCTTGATATTTGGAGACAACATACGATCTGCTTTGACCGTGAGAGCCAAAGGGCAGATTCCCTGCAAACTCTTCCTCAGTGGCAGCCGCAAGTATCTCTAATTCTCGGAATTCACGAAGCAATTCAGGCTTCATTCCATTACAGGCGGGACTAATGTCGAACGGATACAGGATCAAGGTGCCTGCCAAACTTGAGCCACGGGAGAGCACAGTGTACAAAGACATATGAGTGTTACAGTCGCGCAGGTCAACGACGTTGAAAGGCCGGGTGCGCCCTTGACAAGCAAAGTCCGTCATAGCAAAATTAGGCAAGACTTGCACCTGAGATCTGCTGATTCGAAAGGAGGTCTTCTTATCGACACGTATGCTGAAGTGAACTAGGGACGGTGTAATCGGTACAACATTGGTCGGAAGTCCAGGAACAGTAACGTTTCGAGGAGGGTCAGTCAACTGGACAAACAGAGTTTTCAGCATGTGCGCTTCAGGGACAGCCGGGAAAGGATCAGCGTCCCAGCCCACCACAACGCCTTCCGCACCGTTTGTGGCACAAAGCTCAGTGGCTTCATTGGCCTTGAGGAGGACGGGCATACCTTCACATAAGCGCAAGCGGCCAGCGACGTGCTCGGTACGCCTAGGAGGTAACGTCCACAACAGATCACGGAGTTCTAGTGGTATAGTATTGGATGTTCTCACAGGATCGCATGTATTCACCGCGAGGCGCCTGGTCTCAGCCACAGAGGATGTACTGCGAGTGGCAGGGAATTTATCTAGGGAGCGAAAATCCATGAGCCGTTTAGCGTCATCGACAGCTCGTGTGGGTGCCCGCACATCGACTACCGCGTCCCGTACTGCATTCTTAGCAGTTACGATTGAAACTTTACAGAACTGAGGATCAGAAAGTTTAGGTTGATGTGGCAGTGGACCAGCTATGCGGCTTTGAAGGAGCTGCCAGTCTGCCTGAGTACACGCGGCTACACGGATGTTTTCGAGTGCGATCCGAAACCGCTTGTCTTCGTCACTTAAGCCGCACTGCCGCATATTCTCACGCAAGAGGACCACGGTTGTAAACAAGTGCCATAAAGCTTTGCCCATGATAGCCTTCTGGAGTTTTAAGTCGCCACAGAGAATATGAGGGAGCTGCATAGTATATAACGCCTTAGTTGGATCGCCTGGAGGAGGCAGTTGCCCAAAGTCTCCACACACAACCATGTGTTTTCCACCGAATGCCTCATCACTGTTAAATACTTTGCACATACGTTCACTCAGGTTATAGAAGTCATTCACAGACATCATAGACACTTCATCTAACAGAAACAAATCAGTGCCGGCATGCAAGTCTTTCAGGGAAGCCAGTTTCGAAACAGATATTGGAGCAGCATTTTTTGTGAAACCAAATAGGGTGTGATACGTGGAACCTCCAATCTGAGCAGCGGCGGAGCCAGTGGGAGCCATTAACCTGAAGCGATGAGTCTCTCGCCTGTCTGCAAAGAATGTGGATAACGCCTTGATAACCTGGGATTTTCCGGTCCCACCCATGCCTCCTAGATACATACGAAGTGGGTCAGTCGACATAGATATGACACGGGACGCGATGAGTACAAACGCTCGAGTCTGAGCCTCATTCAGCGAGAACAGGGAGATGGCATGTTGCATTGCTGTTGTGGGCTGCAGAGAGCGGGCGGTACTAAGCCCACTGGCAGATACAGAAGAGTAACCCGGTTCAACGTCATTAATACCCACAACACGAACATCAAAATCTTCCACTCTGGACCGAATAAGCGAACCTGACGTCTGCTGAGACGGATTCATACGGAGACTGACTGCAAGTTTGCGTGCAGCGTTCAGACGATCTTTCCAGGCCTTGGGTGACAGAAGAGAGGATACAAACGGGAGAGTAGTGGAAGAAGGAGGCTGATCGCGCACGACGGGCAAGGGAGGGACACGACGCTCGAGCGTGTCGAACGAAGACAGTAGTCTCCGGAATTCCTCACGACGCTGCTCATCCACTGCAGAGTCGGCATGTAACCCCGACTGAGCACTTGTACATGCCAATTCCACAAGGCGTAACAGCTCCATATCAGAGGGTCCGTCCGGGAGACCATGACCGGCACTATCACATAGCTGTTGCAAAGTCGGCTGAGGTCCATCAGCATCATTGGATACGCCAAAATTCGACCGTCGCAGTGACGCAAAATCATGAGAAGAGTCTCTACACTCATACAGCACGTTCATGTTCTTCATCAAGCGAAGATGACGTGGAGCGAACGTGAACAGGGCGAACGTGGCATCCCAGCTAACATCAGGCGGACGTAGTTCCAAACCAGTACGCCATGGGCAAAAAAGCGCGAGCATAGTTCTACAATATACCTCACGATCTCCACGATCCTTACGGGGCAGCACGGGACCAACAAAGTTGAGAACGTAGTGATCATCAGGAGCAAGAACACGGACACCATGAGTAGAATACTTAGGGTGATCAGGCAAGAACCTATAAACTGCGAAAACGGAGCGGCGTTCACGACGAGAAGGAAAGGACGGAGGTTGCAAGTCACACTGACGAAGAGGCACAACATCAGAACAAGCAAGAAAATCAGTCAAGCACCAGTGTGACATCTCACGAGGTCGAAACACATAGTCATTAGCCTTCCTATTACGATTTCTGAGTGTAACGAAGATAATCGTCTTCAGTTCGGTCAGGATCTGCCAGGTTTTGTCAGTAACGCGAC
>JAXQGX010000443.1:0-14678 GCA_037040455.1 Irpex sp. P115-07
GCTACATCCCAGATGATTGGCTACGCACTCATGGCACCGGCGGGGCCATTCCCCGTTTTTGTACTTGGCTTTGTCTTCAACGGCTTCGGTATCTCGCTCCAAGTAGGCATAAAGCAAACGTGACTGATACTCCAATGTTCACCTCGATTAACCATCTTCGACAGGACGCCGGGTCGAATGGATATGTCGCAAGTCTCAAGGATAACGCAGAAACCAAGATGGGCGTCATGCACGCTATCTATGGTGAGTGCTTCCATCTCCACAATATAAAAGCTCATATCTCGGTGTCTTAGGTGTCGGGGCATTAATCGCTCCAATTTCGGCTACTCAGTTCTCTGGAATGCATCGATGGTCTTTCCAGTATCTCATCTCTTTGGGTATTGCCCTCATAGACATGCTCCTTCTTTTCACTGTGTTCCGTGGAAAGCGACAAGAAGGTACGTATATCACTGATACTATGAAAGTTTCTATAAGCCATAAATTATTTACAGAATGCCTCGCCGAAATTGGCCAGGCTCGCACAGAGACCGCCACGGCAAACCATGAAGAGAACAAATACCGCCAAATCTTTAGGCTCCGCGAGGTTCACTTCCTAGCCTTCTTCATTCTGATCTATGTCGGTGTAGAAGTTACCCTTGGAGGTACGCTCTAGCTCAAGCACTGATATGCCTCATAACTGAGCGGTCTCCTGTAGGATGGACCGTCACGTACATTCTCAATGTCCGAGGTGGAGGAAAGAATTCCGGTTATGTCTCGTCTGGATTCTTTGCTGGTTAGTGAACTAATGAACTGCCTGAGAAACCTGGTAACTAATTCGCAGCTTAGGATTGACACTCGGCCGCGTTGGACTTTTATGGCTGAACAAGAAGGTATGTGCTATCTCGCCCTCTCGAATTTTCTTCTCAGATTGTTTCCGCGCGCCATTAGATAGGCGAGCGTAATGCTATCTTCCTATATACTGCCATAGCAATTGGGTACGTCTTTCCAGAATCGTTAACTGATAACAGCATTAAATATCCAATAAAAGGCTTGAGTTCGTGATTTGGTTTGTGCCTTCCCTCATCGGAGGTGCTATCGCCGTGTCGTTCATTGGAGTACTCCTCGGGCCCATCTACCCTCTCGTCATGAACCACAGTGCAAGAATTCTCCCCCATTGGTTGCTCACTGGATCCATCGGCTGGATCGCAGGCTTAGGTCAAGCTGGATCAGCTTTCATTCCATTTATCACTGGTGCAATTGCCTCTAGGGAAGGTATTTCGGCTCTCCAGCCAGTGTGAGTACTTCTTCGCGCGATGATGTTGCTATGAACTCATTCTTCCACTCTTACTCAGTATGGTCGCCATGATGGCTCTCATGTTCCTGCTTTGGGTCGTTGTCCCAAGCCATCCTCGACGTATCGACTGATCTCGGTCGATCAAGCCCTGCGAATAACCCTCGCTTCCTAATCTTAGTACAGTGCGATAGATTTCGGACCATGTTATATTCAGCGCTATATACCTATCTTAGACCCTTTCATACCAAACTTCTGAAGTCTCTTTGACGCTTCCTCCTGTTCGTATCCTCATCGACACATCATCGCCTCCGAAGTTCAATCCAGCTCCAACCAATCGGTCGTTCTCGAAGACAAACTCCACGATCCCTGCGGCTACAGCCGGTACCTCCAGTTCGAACACAGATTTATCTCTGCCATAGCCACTGGGATAGAGGGAGGTGGTCTGCGCACGGAATATGGTGTTCGACAAGCGACGGAACCGAACATGGGAGGTGACGATGTTATCGAATACTGCGTAGAGCGTGTCATTGGAGGCTGAGTAATCGTCAAATTTGCCGAAGATGTCAAGGACGTCCTCGCAGACTGTTGCGCTGCTAGAGGCCTTTGGGTCGCATAGCGTGAGATCTTGGTATCCAGCACTGGAGTAAGTCCCTGCAAACTTGGCGAGCGGCACAACATCTGTCGCCGTCTCGAAGTAAAGCGTATCGGAGTGGTTTGTCTGACGGAAGGGGGTTTGAGGTTTGGGTTGCTGAGAGGCGGAAGTCAACGTGGACGCGGGCAGGAAGTCTGTTATAATTTTGTCGATGATTGCGAGTTCCTGTGCGTGCACCAGGTCTCCGTTTGCTAACACAGCTATTCCCAACTTAGCTGAGGGCGAGAATGCGACATAAGATGAGAAACCCGTGATTGAGCCGCCGTGAATTATGAGCTAGATAGATAGGACGGAAACGTCAGTTAGTCATTTTAATAGCTTCGAGGTGCAACCGAAGTCTACCTCATGTCCACGATACGTTGTGCGCTCCCAGCCCAGTCCATAGGCAGTCAGTGAGGAAAGTGGCCCCGGTAAATGGCCCTGCGGTCTTGGGTTTGTAACAATATAACCTGAAGTCATAGCCTCAAACACAGACGGCGGTAATACTGTCTTGTTCGTAATGGGGTTTACGCCTTCGTCCAGCAATGCGCCGATCCATTTTGTCTGGACATGTGCTTCGGTCAAGGTTGGCATAATCGGTATGCTAACTATCCGAACGTACCAGATCTTTGACACTGGAAATCACGCCTCCTGCTCCTGCGGCCACAAATGAAGCACCTGGTTGCTCGAAGACGTTTGGAATGCGACGACCACTCGTTGCCCACGCTTCAGTAAGCCTGCCGGTTTTGGATGCTTCGGCCAGGCTATACGTTGAGGAAGTCATGTTGAGCGGATCCCATATCCTGGTCCGCACGAAGTCTTCGAACGATGTACCGGAGTATAAAGCAACTACATGCGAGGCCATGATGTACATCTGCAAATGCCGAAGAAATGAGCCCTGTGAGACTCTGTATGAGCTTATGGGTTTACTAATACTGACCAGATTGTTGTATTGATACTTCTGGCGGAGCTCATATGTTGGGCGAAGATGACGCAATCTCCGTACAACGTCCTGCGGAGTATCCGACGCTGTATACGAGTAGTCATGACTGTGCAATACAGATGCTTAGTTTCAGAGGGATGTATCTTGTCGTTAACGCGCCGTGACATACCCTGGTAATCCGGATTGATGAGAGAGAATGTCACGTAAGCTAGCCTTCTCGCTGGCCCATTCATCCAAGAGCTTCCAATCGTGTGGCAATATATCCTGAACTTTAGTCTGCCAGTCAAACGTCCTCACGCTTTCGGGCAGTGGAGTAACGTTCCTGCCGTGAGCAAAGTCATCCATAAGTATGCCTAATGCACTGGCTGTGAATGCTTTCGAGCAGGATGCAATATTGAACAATGTCTAAAGACTGTTGCATTAGAACGAGAACAAACGCGTGGACTGCATAAAAGATGTCTTACCTCGGGAGTCGTTCTGGCACCATCCTCTGAGCGTCGGCCAAATCCTTCTACTTCAACGATGCCTCCTGAATGGACCACTCCCAGCGACAGTCCGGGTATTCCTCCCTCTTCTAGCAGCCCGCTGATGTATTGTCGCAGTTCTCTAGTGATAACTTGAGGCTTCTGTGCGTCCACGGGAAGATAATGTTGCTGTTGCGCTAGACTCCCATGAACAGGACCAGAAACGACGAAGGCCAGTGTTACCAGAAAGGGCCACATCGTAGAAGCTGGCAAGGGACTGCCTCGAAGTACATCTATCAATATTAATGTCCACCATATGCTAACTAGTATGGCTGCGGCGCAGTCCGAGTCAGCGTACCTGCCCGAATACCAAGGGCACGGAATAAGTGGGATTGTGTTTCCAGGGTATCTTGCAAACATGCAGAGCTCGATATAAAACGTTGAACATCGTCAAGGCATTGCCGACTCGATGAGTAGAAGTCAGAATCGTTGCTAACTCAGAACTGGCAGAAGTGGCTGAGATCTACAGCCCGATCTGCCGCGTGGGAGATCAATTCCAGGCACCATGGGCGCTTTGAGGACGGACGTACTTTCTCAGGCCATCATCATGATGGCCAAAGTAACCTGGGTCTTGGCAAGTCCTTATCGCACGATATGTTGAAGGGTGTTTCTGTGCTTGCTGAATACGTACCTCACAAACCATTCTCATAGCCGTATACGTCGAGCACAATTACGATGTCTCTAGAGACGCTGCTCGCCCAACCTCCTCCTTTCGATGCTCCGAGTTCTCATGGCATTGACACAGAGCTGCCGAGCTATGCACAGATACGACCACCGCACAGACAGGCAACCATAAGCTCATCGCAATCTACTGCGCATGCGTATATTTTACCGGACAAGTCTGGTCACGCATGGCTCACGTTGAGATGCACGAGTAGGGCAGCGCGACCAGAGCAGATTCCTCGCGTTCTCGAAGGCGATAGTCTTGCAGGTTCTGTGGAGGTGAGCTTACCCAACTGGAAGACAGTCAAGTCTGCTAGAGTCACTGTACGTGTCCATTTCTCCTCTGAGCTTCATGGCACTGAAATGCACCTAGGTGGTTGGAGAGCTAGTCACTTCGGCTCAACGTCGCGATCAGTTCCTTCAACTTTCGCAGGAGTTGTGGTCGTCCAGCGCAGAAGCAGCATCCCCTTCATCTGATTCTACGAAATTTAATAAAGGAAACCTACGCGGCAATTGGTCATGGCCGTTCACCTTCACCCTGCCACGCACGGTGGAGACAAAGCGGGATGGGCAGAGTTATCGACTTCCGGGCTCCTTCATCTCCAAGCAGACCAACTACACAGTTTTGTACAAACTGACACTGACTGTTGTAGGGGGAAAGTTTATTCCTGATTACACGTGAGTTGTCGACGATTATATACAATCAAGGATGAGAAGTAACCGACATGTTTCGAACAGACTGGAAACAAACATCACCTACATACCCTTGATAAAACCAGGACCCCCTTCTCCGATCCGCCACCTAGCATACCAAGATCAATGCCCCCTCGTTGGGCCTGATGGAGATCCAGACGGATGGCATACGCTTAGTCCACAAACAATCACTGGGACTCTGTTTGGAGAGCGTACTGTGAGCGTAGAGTGCCAGGTAAGTTTGGCCAAGATACTTGAACGTATACATCGGTATTAAGGTTCTTTATTACTTTAGCTCTCGTTAGCAAAACCTGTGCGTCGCGATGGTACATCATTTGAGAAAATACATGCTCATGCATAAACCGCGACAGCTATCGTATACAAGAGGAACCGTCATACCACTGTTCCTCACCCTCAAGTGCAGTGATCTCCAAGCACTCGATGTATTCTCGTCCTGCGATGCCCCGGTCGTCCGTCTGAGGCGTAATCTTACCCTTGGAATCACAAACTCGCCCGTGCAAGCGTACGGTACTGGTCATAAAGGGATGATTCGTGCCGCTGGCACAAGAGGGACATATGAAGCCTCTGGCGATGGGATGTCCTACATGCAACTCGCTGTCTGGTGGCGCTCTCCCTATGACAGTGAGAGCACCGAAGGCAACGTTCGTGCGCTTCAGGGCGAGATCCATCTTTCCCCGGCATTGAGTCCTCCTGCTCACCTTGGAAAGTACCAATTAGAGGTAAAGCGTTGTTCTTCCACTACAGAACCCGAAAGCTAACACCGGCACTTTATTTCAGTATGATGTTTCTATGTATAGCCCGAACGCTGTGGGCTTCGTAAACTCTTCTTCGACGAAGAAGCCATTGCAGACTATCTCCGTCGAAATTGCCACGCTTTACGCCGACGGACCCCGTCCTGTAAAGTACTCTCCGCCGAAGTATGATGATCTTACTCGAGCAGTAGAGGACGTCCGCACCGACTTGTAATTTCCGTATACCCTTTCTATCTTGTATTTTTGATCTGTGTTTGTAGTATACCACCGTGTCATACGGCTTACCTTCGTTCCCATTGTACCGTTTGTAGATATCTCTAGTGCATATGTATATGTATCCTCGACTTCACAGAAGCTTGGCAGATGGAGCCGGCTGGCTAGGTACACGCGATAAATCACAATTGCATCAGAGTGAACGTCGACGTTTCGGATGCTGTACGTCAGAATATTAACGACGGAGCAGATATTGATGCGAATGTCGTCGGCGAGCCCACGTGTCAAGTAGCTCAGGTTGCACTCATTCTCTTCCTTCTCCTCAACACTAGCCAGCTATTCTTGGGAACAAGTACACGGACGAGGTCGAAACAAACGAAGTAAGACGACGAGGTTCAAGGTACCGTATCACATTGGCGCTGTGTCAATTCATTTCCCTTCCCGTGGCATCCGCCGCTGACAGTATTTCATCGAGGCAGTCAGGTTATGGCGCCAGCACCCGACCATGTCGACGACGAGATGCACGAACTGAACCACGAAGCCGACTACCTCGACCAGACAATCACCGTCGACAACAACGGCGTCCTCACTAACGGCAACAGCGAGAAACGACGCTCTGTCATCAACGGGAACGGAAACATTGATGCGGATGCGCAGGCGCAAGTCATCGAGTCGTTGCGAACTCAGATTCAAGACCTCTTCTCGCAGGTGTCGCAGCTGAATGGAAAGCTCGTTCGCTCGTATGACCGAGTCTCAGATCTGGAGGACGAGCTGCACATTGCGTCGAGTAACCTCCGTGGTGCCACGCTCAAGGTCTCGCAGCTGGAACTCGAGCGGTCGCAACATATATCGGCTCTGAGCACTGGCTTACTGGTGGAGAAGGACCATGTCACTACCGAACTCAATCGCCTCATGGAAAAGGCTACAGAGGAGGCGGCGAAAGCAGGAGAAGCCGAGAGTGCGAGAGTGGCCATTGAGAAGGATTTGGATGACTTGAGTGCGAGTCTGTTCGACCAGGCTAACAGGATGGTGGCAGAAGCACGGTTTGCGCGGGCGCAGAGCGAGCGGAAAGTCGAGGAGACAGAGCAGGCTTTGAAGGGAGCCGAGGAGATAGTGGGCGTGTTGCAAACACAGATGCAGGCCCTACAGGCGGAAAAGGAGCAGGCAGCACAGAAGGTCGAAGAGATGCGCAACATCATGGGGAAAGGCAAGTGGGTGGAAAGAGGAACAGTGCACACTCATGCGACGGAGATACACTTCTTGAACCTGCACTCTCCATACGCTGAGTATCTCTCATTCATTGCTCATTTGCGTACCATTCGGCCGGCTACACAACACACGCCTGCTATGGCTACGCTTCTGCCACAGCCGTTCTTGGCGCGGCTAATAGCCGAAGATTCGTATGTCTTCTTTGTCTAATCGTCCATATTATACTTCTAACCAGTCACTTCCAACTGTAGCGACCCAACCATTCGACTGGATCTCGCCCCGTCACTAAACTGGCTCACCCGGCGCTCTGTGCTCTCAGCTATTCATAGCGGTCAACTCAATATCGAGCCCATGTCGACCGGTACACTTCTAGAGGAGCTCAGTGCGCACACCACATCCGGGCTGGCGCCGCATACCCATGTTACCTGCGCTCTTTGTGGCACGAACATCATCGAGAACACTCCTTCATCCACCCGCCCCTCGTCCTCCCCGCTTCCATCTCCGACTCGTAACGGCTCCTTCACTACCGGGTGGGGCTCTTCGTTCTTGAAATCGTCGCTACAGACGATATCTAATTCGCCCTTGGTTCATTCCTCGACAAGAGCAGGGCAGTCCAAACTGCCATACGAACCCCCTTCTCAAGTCTACATATTCAGGCTAGAGTCCGCTTCATCAGGCCTCCCCGTCTCATTGCCTCTCGCTTCCCAGCAGAACGGGACACAGACTCGAACCGCCACCATATACCCCCTTTGTACTTCAGGCTGGTGTCTCACGCGATTGCGTACGACGTGCAGTCTATGGGCTTTCATTCGGACGAGCGTTGTGGAGAAAATCTGGGAGGACGAACCATACCTACCACCTCCCGCAGCTGACTCATTATCACCTTCACCCGACGGTATCGATAGACCTTCTACGCCAGCAAAGAAGGCTCGTATGGGCATCGGTGCGCTATGGGGTACTATGTCACGTTCGCTTAGCAACTCCAATGCGCCCGAAAAGCCAAACGGAGTGGAAACTCCCAAGCCGAAGGAAGCACCTGCTGTGGATCCTAAACCTCCTTTACGCAGAATGCCCCCGCCTCCTCCTCCGCCTCCTCGCCATCCATCACACGGACCTTCTGCTACACCTCCACCACCTCCGCCCCGTCGCCAGCCGCCTTTACAAGCGCAGTCTACTCCTGCCACATCCGAGCCCAGCGTCGTAGCGCCTGTTCCTGTACACCCTCCCTCCGGTGTACCACCCCCGCTGCCGAAACGTAACAGGCAAAGGACCGAAAGCCCGGCTTTACCCCAAGAACCCCCAGTTGAAGAAAAGGCACCGGTCACTACAACTGACAACGCTGACACTGCTGCAGGTGCTCTCTCTCCTCCTGAAGAACATATCGACGAGTTCACAACACCTGTGGAAGAACTCCCTGGGCCTCCTCCACTAGATATAGTTGCTGCAGCCCGTGTGCCTCTGCCACCATCAGCACCGGCGACTCCCACTACCGCCGTCGCACCTTCGTCCAATCCCCCCTCTCGCGCAGCGAGTCCCGCTCCTGGGGCACCGACGGCTCCCGGCCATCCTGTTCCTCCGCCATTACCTCGACGTGCTGCTGCGCGTGCTCGCCCTTCTTCGATGGCTCTCAACCCGCCTATCACCGCCCCGCCTCCCGATGAACCTGCAGCTGATGCGAAGGCAGAGGAAGTATCGAAGGACACTGGAGCAGATGAAAAGGTGGAGGAACAGGCTCCGGAAGTCAAAGTTGAAGAGAGTATACCTTCTGAAAAGGTAGAGGCGGAGAATGAAGACCAGGAGACAGAGAAGGAGAAGAAATCGGAGGTTGCCGTGGAGAAGAAAGCAGAAGCTGCTGCAGAGGGCGAGCTTCATAACGAGGAGCCGGCGCCGCCTGCGTACGAAGCAACCAATGGTCACAGCCAAGCTGAACCGGAGCTCGAGTCGCCTGTGCAAGAGGTAGAGGTGGTTGTAGAGAAGGAGCTCACCGCAGAGACCACTGAAGCCGAGACAGTCGCTGAGCTCGACACCAGAATGTACGTGGGCATCGCAACCTGGGAGGAGCGGACGTGGCGCGAGTTGATGAAGCTGCGAGAGGAGATGTTCTGGGCGAGGGTGGGTGGTGTTCGGTGAGAGGATTTAAATTGGATTTTTGCTATTATATGCAGGGGGTCGCGGTTGCTGTTACATTCTATGGACTATGTTTTTAGATTTTCATGTTGCTACTCATACAGTAATGTTCTGCATGGATCAAGCTTTGAACTTGCCTCTGCGGCGGTGCGTGGATTACTAAGCTACCTGCCTAATCAGGTTGTATGTGCTTGTGTGGGTCCAGGGACCAGCAGCTCCACTACGCCACTGCTCCTCTTTCTCCTGAACCGCTGACATGCTTCTCATCTTTAGGTCCGGGTTTGACATATGGCATAAGTCTGGATGCCCTGAGTGCTCGTCATGGTGCATCATCATGCTGTGTATTGAGTAGTGGACACCCAATGCAGGTGTCTCCACACTCGAAAGGCATATAAGACCTCTGACCTCAGCGTTGTTATCTTCATACTTTTACCACCCCACCACTTACACAGCACACACTTGAACCTCTCAAATAACTTGAACATGCCGTTCGGACATGTAAGCCTTCATGCCATTCAGCGCTATCTCCTTAAGCTCACCGCGCCCATGCTTTTCACAGAACCACAAGTATACTCAAGGTGTTGACGGATGCGACCAATCTCAGACTCAGTCCGTTGGCCCTCTCGGTACGGGCGCCGGTCCTGAACGACAACCCGCTGTTGCTCAGCCATATGAGACTCGCGCTCATCCTACCACTGGCGGTCCCGGTGCATACCATGAACAAGGTTTAACCTATCTGCCACCGCAGCAGCAACAGGTAAGTATTCAATGGCATGCACCTCTTCGTTCTGCTGCTAAACTCTGTCAAATCTAGGGTGGCATGAACGATCCGTACGCGGACACAGTTGGCAATAACGATGTTGCCCCCGTCAACCACTTCAGCAGTGGCCAGAAGTCTGGCAGCGGTACTTCCACGACAGGGAAGATCGAGAGAGTTATCGGCACGGTGCTTCACAACCCGAAGCTGAAGGCAAAGGGGATTGAGAAGGAGAGAGAAGCGCAGGCTTTACAAGCCCAGAAGGTGGAATTGAATGAGGCCGAGCGGCTTGAGCACGAAGCCGGCTTGAGGCGCGAGCGGGCTGTTCAGCATGGTAAGTTTGAAGTCTAAACCAAAGTGCGAAGGCAAACTTCTGATCTGCGTCTCTGTTATAGGTGCGCACCCTGCGAATAAGGCTCTTGGTGGTGCCACTCAAGCCCAAGAGTTTGGAAACAACTTTGGTGGTCCTGGGCAGGATTCTTCGGCACTTGGACCCAATGCGCTTTTGACCAACAATGCTCGCGGCCAGCTGTTGTAAGGATTGAGCTTTGTCCAGTATGATACTAAACCATGTACTATGACGTCAGGTTACTCTACTATACCCAGCTAATAATGCGTAATTTCTGAGTACTGTTGCGGTACGCCGGTAACGCACTCCCCATTGCTTTCAAGTTTACGTGAGACATCGGCCGACTGAAAGCCATTGGGGACCGACTTTACGTATCTTGGGCTGTAAGCACAGGCCACATTCACTTTGGTATTGGACTTCGAGTGTTCTTTAGCGTCGTGTGTGCGATAACAGAGTCCGTCCCACCAATCATAAGCCCGACCAGCCTGGCAAGTGACTTGATTCGAGCGGCTTATCGTCGGAACTTGGGCACTATAGACAAGTCAGTGACAAATATTCTGCTTTAGTTACCTACACTCTACGATGCCCCGCACAGTCTAGACTGTCGAAGAGGGGGTCCACTCTGAGTGGAATCTACGGCCCGCACCATGTGCCTACTTATTGGGTGCACTGCCCCGCGGCATCCTGTTGAGACTTTCGGCGCGACCATGATCTCGTTCCTCCCACCATGATCTCCTCTCGCAAAAAGCAGCTGTGGAAGGTCGTTGCCAAGCAATATTATTCCTGTACGTTTACCTACAGTACTTCTCTGCTACTTACTGTACAATCGAAGCAGTCGAAGCGCATCGATTCCTCAGCTTCTACAAGCCACGCGTGATCCGTAGTATTCATTGTTCAGAGATGTGTCCGAGATCTTCTAGTAGCACTGCAGGTTCGTGCAGCGTGGTGGGGCTGGCCGAAACCATGCCGGCACATAATTTACCTTTCAGCTGTAGCCTGAGTCACTTGATTGGGCCATGTCGATAAGCCGGTCACATCTTATTCGCTTTTAACAGAGCAAGCTGGTCTTGTGGTCGGACTGACGACTCGGAGTCTTTGCGCCCACCCCTCCTCTTCCTCTACGAACCCCTCTCATCCATGGTCGACTTCAAGGACAGCGAGGAGACCCCTTCTGGTGCTGTGAGCATGGCTCCTAGCATCCTGTCGCCGACTATAGAAGATGAAGACTCTTCACCGACCGCGGTTCCCTCGGGGGCGACTACCCCAGCCATAGGTCATGCCAAAACTGAAGTCGATCTGACGGACCAGACGAACTTCCTGCCTACGAAACAAGTGATCATGGTATTTATGGGTTTATCTGTCGCTCTTGCGTGTTCGTTCCTCGACCAGACAATGTGAGCTGTGGACGAAGTTTGCTTGGCGCATACGAGCTTTGCATGACTCGGACGCCTAATAGCGTCATCGCGTTGTGGTTACTAATGCCCTGACTTCATAGTGTCGCAACTGCGTTGCCCCGCATTTCGTCTGACCTGCATGGGGGTCGAAGTAGTTCTTGGGTGGCGACAGCATATCTATTAACAAGGTAATGTTTGTCATCTTCACCCAGTCTCTCTCATAACTGACCTAGTATATTTACTATCCTCTAGTCTTGCCTTCACACCACTATACGGTCGCTGGTCTGATGTTTTCGGTCGAAAGCAGGTCCTCCTGGCCTCACTCGCCATATTCCTCCTCTTCTCGCTAGCATGCGCCCTAGCACACACCATGATACAGGTGACATGACCCCGCTACTATGCACCATTCGCCTTACTAATCGGCAACGCCCAACGTTAGTTAATCATCTTCCGCGCCTTCCAGGGCATCGGAGGAGGAGGTTAGTCGAGAAGAAATTTACTTTGCTTCTTTGTGGTTACTGACGAACCGTGATACTCAGCAATCATCACTATGGTGCTCATAATGTCAGCCGCTTTCCCCTCACTATTCACACTATCATTGACCCGACGTTCCCAGTATATCTGATATCGTGTCCCTCAAGGACCGTGGCAAATACCAGGGCATCAACGAGGCTATCATCGCACTATCTAACGGTCTCGGACCCGTCATCGGAGGACTCTTCTCAGAGTACACCACCTGGTTAGTATCGTCACTACATCTCCTTCTATATATCTGATCTCACCATCATCTGTCTATATGCAGGCGATGGGCATTCTGGATCAACCTCCCTCTCGGTGGCATCGCAATTCTCGTATGCCTCTGGCTCCTTCCACTGAAGAGCGTAGGCGGGGACATGCGAGCCAAACTCCTACGGATCGACTACGTCGGTTCTTTGCTCACCATCTCTTCGTCCATCGCCGTCCTGTTGGGATTGAACTGGGGTGGTACGACGTACCCGTGGGTGTCTGCGCCCGTGCTTGTTCCTTTGATCTTGGGCGCCGCCATTTTTGCGGTGTTTATCTTCTGGGAGGCCAAGTACGCGCTGTTGCCTATTGTACCTGGTGCGTGGCCAGTCTTGTGGTGGTACTGCGTTGTTTCACTGATTGGATGCGATGGATAGTACATATCTTTAGGAATAAGACGGTAGCCGGAGTTTTGCTGTTGACGACTATGAAGTGAGTTCTATAATTGACTCTTGGTGATAGACGTTCAATGTATTCCTTCTAGCGGCATGACGTTCTTCTCTGTAGGTGTTCTGACCCCGGCATGCGAGTGTTTTACTCACTTTATTGGTTCGTAGATTCTTTACTATGTCCCCCAATTCCTCCAACTTGTTCGTGGAAACTCTCCCGTCACGTCGAGTCTTCTCCTTATCCCATTCCTCGGGCCCATCGCAATAGTCGTCTTCTCTACCGGTGAGTACATCCCGAGCATACATAATCCCGACACTGAACATTGTGATCTTCCAGGTCAATATACTAGCCGCACGGGAGAATATCGCTACCCGATTATCATTGGTTTTGCTCTATGGAGCGTTGCACAAGGTCTCGATACGACTATAAATGAGCATACGCCAACAGGGCATATAATAGGTTTCTTACTCCTAGGCGGGTGTGCCTCTGGGTTCACATTCCAATCGTAAGTACAGGCCGTCTGTTTACTAAAATGTACTGCCACTGATGCCCGTGATACTAGGTCTTTGCTCGCCGCGCAGGCAGCGGTGCCACGTCGTGAGATGGCGGTTGTCACTGGAGTTCGAAACTTTGTCCGACTGCTCGGGTCGACGATTGCACTGGCCATCTGTGCCTCCATCGTGAACAACACGTTGCGCACAGAGATTCGCGGTTTGGGCTTGACCGAAGACCAGATCAGTGCGCTGGTGGATGACCCCACGATTATTAACGATCCCTCGAAGATTGACATGAGTGAAGAAGCGAAACGCGTGGTCATTGCGGGGTACACGAAAGGCTTCCGTGCGGTCTTCTTTATGACGCTTGCCTGCACGCTGGTCGCGTTCTTGTCTGCGCTTTTCTTTGTTCAGCAGCACGAGTTGAATCGCGAGGACGATTTGGAATTGAAGAGGAAGGGTAAGGAGTTCATCAAGCAGCGGAAGTCAAAAGGTGCGGCAAAGGATTTGGAAGCTGGGGATGGCGATGTGCAGGGAGACGGAGACGAGGCGGAAGATGATGACAGCAAGGAGAAAACGAGTATACGTGCTAACGAACAGAACGACATTGACGAAAAGTGGCAATCTGCCGACGGCACAAAGTATTCACCGGGGACCGAGTTGAAGAAGAGCTAACTTGATCTACTTATACAGTTTACGAGTTCATGACCCCGCTGGACTTTATGTTCAGCATAGATAGATTTTTTCTTAACAGTACACACTAGAAGCAGCTAGACCTGTAGTATAGATTTTCTCCAATCGACCTTGTGCCATGCATACGGGCTCAGCGAAAGTGCCTGGCTTTAGCACGAGAAGAGACCAGAAGCTGTACATTTACACGTACACGGAACCGACACATCGGCGGAAGACCTGTACATGAGGCTGTGAGCGGGGAAGCCAAGTTCACACAACACCGAGCGAAAGTCGTGCCAAAGTGTGACAAAGTATCATTTACACGGCCATTGCTATCCGTGCCTGCGACAGGGCGGGATGCACTGGGCAACCTGTGCGCTGCAGAACGGCGGGCGGTGATGCGTGACTGCTTTTAGTGACGTATTGTGACAGGACAGCCTATTCAGGGTCTTGATTGGCCGTCATGCCACGTGTCTGCTATCTTTTTGGGCCAGGTGTGACATAGCTCAACATCTTGGGCGCCTGTGCGTTGACCAGGTTCTTAAGGTCGACGCGTCTGATATCCTTCCCTCACTTCTCCACTCTCCTCATCTCACTCTCAACCGCCATCCTTTAGGTGTGTATTATCTGTGTTTTATGTTGAAAAGTGACTAATATGTAACTTTGTGTCCTCTAGACTTTCTTACGACCCATCATGTGCGGTATCTTTGCTTATTGCAGCTTCCTGCAGGAGAAGGTGAGCACCGTTTCATGCGTCCTACGCGTGGGTTCAATGCGTGCGAATGCGCCG
>JAXQGX010000444.1:0-14694 GCA_037040455.1 Irpex sp. P115-07
TACCCATCTTCTACCGGTATGTAATACAGTCGTCTTCATCAACCTGTCTTCCACTGACTTCGGCGTCATTTCGTAGTATCTCTGCTACCGATCGTCTTGAGGATTTCGATGAGCCGTCCTGGAAGCTAGAGGACACCATCCAACTCGCTGGTCTCCTCGCAGAGCGCGGTGTCGATTTCATTGACGTCTCTTCTGCCGGAAACGACCCTCGCCAAAAGCTCCCGCCTTTCACCAATGAGCCCAGGGCAGCTCACGCTGACCTGTCTGGACCCATCAAAGCTGCGCTCGGTGACAAGATTCTCGTCGGTGTCGTCGGTGGTATCCAGAACGGCCACATCGCAGAGGATGTCCTCCAAAAGAACGAAGCGGACGTCGTCCTCGTCGGTCGTTGGTTCCAGAAGAACCCAGGCCTGGTGTGGCAGTTTGCGGAGGACCTTGGCGTGGTGATCCACGCTGCGCGTCAGATTGGATGGGGTTTCTTTGGGAGAGGGAACACTGTTGGGAAGAAGGTCCCGTCAAAGTGACAGCGAGGTTTAGAGGACCATAGAACGTAGTCATAGGCTTATAATAGTAGAATAGAATTGTATCGGTAGAAAGTGTTGTAAAAAAACGAAGATATACCTACAACATAAACTCGGAGCCTTGCAGCGAGAGTCAAACCGGAGAACCCGTAGAATTCGGGGCATTACTACCGATAATATGCCTACCAACATCACAACTTTACCGTGACATCCCTCTATTAGTACCGCGGTAAGCCTGAGGCAGATGCCTAGTAGCCAGAGAGTGTTCACTACCGTCGGTGTAGGAATAAGGTAGGCCTACTAGCGTTGGTGAATTTTGAACTGCATACTCAACACCACTGCTTTCTAATCCTTCCGCAAGCATATGACGCAATTTCCAGACTGCGCGAAGACTTTTGATCTGACATGTCGGTATATAAGAAACATCGCCGAGGCGTTGAATAATGCACAACTTCCCATCTTATCTTCATCTCCCTCTGCACGTTGACCATGGCCTCCAACCCTTTCTACAACACCCCTGCTAAGGACATCCCTTACTTCACTCCTGAGCAGACTCCTCCTGCTGGTTCTGCTGTTGTTCCTCAACCCGATAACAAGCCTATACCCAAGGTCTTCCAGCCGATCAAGATTAGGGGCGTCGAATTCCAAAATCGTATCTTCGTACGTATCAACTTAATGCTGTACTAAAAGTTGTACGCCCAACCAAAACCATATAGCTTTCGCCGCTCTGCCAATACTCTACGAAGAATGGCATAGTCACTCCATGGCACACAGCGCACTGTACGTATCTTAGCGTTCAAATATCAATTCTGACTCATTCTGACTGCGGCACGCGTCTTCTGTAGTAGGAGGCATCTTCACACGGGGACCTGGTCTCTCAATTGCAGAAGCCAGCGCTGTCTCCCCAGAGGGACGTATCACTCCTGAAGACGCTGGTATCTGGAACGACGAGCAGGTCGAGGCTTGGAAGCAGGTCACTACCTTTGCCCACTCGCAAAACCAGAAAATCGGCATACAGATCGCTCACGCTGGGCGCAAGGCATCTACTGTTGCTCCGTGGCTATCGTTCCACGAGACTGCCACGAAGGAGCTCGGTGGATGGCCCGATGAAGTTGTCGCCCCTAGTGCGATCCAACACTCTCCCGGGTTCCCTCATCCCAAGGAGCTCACGCTCGAAGGTGTCCATAGAATCAGGGACGCTTTCATCAACGCAGCGAAGAGGTCTGTCGCAGCTGGCTTTGATGTTATTGAGATCCATGGCGCGCATGGATACTTGCTGCACCAATTCGTGAGCCCCATCAGCAACAAGAGGACCGATCAATACGGTGGCAGCTTTGAGAACCGTGTCCGTCTGCCACTTGAGATCGTTGAGGGCATCCGCGCTGCTATCCCTGCCAGCGTACCCATCTTCTACCGGTATGTGATATAGTCACTTTGATCATCCGGTCTTCCACTGACTTCGGCGTAATTCTGTAGTATCTCTGCTACTGACCGTCTTGAGGACTTCGACGAGCCGTCTTGGAAGCTCGAGGATACCATCAAACTCGCTGGTCTCCTAGCAGAGCGCGGCGTCGACTTTATTGACGTCTCATCTGCCGGCAACGACCCTCGCCAAAAGCTCCCGCCTTTCATCAACGAGCCAAGGGCTGCTCATGCTGACCTCTCGGGACCCATCAAAGCTGCGCTCGGTGACAAGATCATCGTCGGTGTCGTTTATGGTATCCAGAACGGCCACATCGCAGAGGATGTCCTCCAGAAGAACGAAGCGGACGTCGTCCTCGTCGGTCGTTGGTTTCAGAAGAACCCAGGCCTGGTGTGGCAGTTTGCGGAGGACCTTGGTGTGGTGATCCACGCTGCGCATCAGATTGGATGGGGCTTCTTTGGAAGAGGGAATACCGTTGGGAAGAAGGTCCCGTCAAAGTAACTGTCAGGCTGAGAGGATCGTAGAAAGTAGCAACGGACTCAAAATAATAGAGTAGAAGTGTACGAATAGAAGTTCGGTGTAAAAATGACGATAGATACTGATACAACACAAATTCGGAGCGTTTCAGCAATAATCGAAACGGAAGTGCAAGAAGACTCAGTATGTCCATTGGCAGCTGGCTCACATACTCAAGGATATGAGGCGAATATCTTCTAGAGCTGAACATGCAAGGGCGTCATGTTGGCCTTATACGGAGGCAGCGTGAGTCTGATCATCGTCCAGGGTGAGTGTAAAGCATGATGGAACACAGCAGATTCATTCCCCCTAGACTATAGACACTCGGTGAATTCCTAATCCCTTGCAGACACCAAAACGAAAAATGATGTTCTCCGAATTTCTACTCTGTTATCTCCTTGTCAGTTTCAAAGCAATAAAAACGTGAGGCACGAAAATCATACTTAACAAACAACACATGACGTTACAGCCTCTACTGAGGAAGGCAGATGCCGAGAGTGTTTACCACCGTCGGTGCAGGATTAATGCATGCCCCACCGGCGTTCGAGAAGATGAGCTCCCCGCTGGCGTTCTACGATTCAAGGTTTCATTATCTCACATGTTCAGATTTTTATAGTCGGTACTTACATCGTACAAGCAACCAGGTGAGAAGTCGGGAATTGCAGGAAGATCGTAACTGCGATGAATGAATGAGCAAAAGCGACCTTGAACAGTCAAGAAGTGCCTATGCTTACTTGCACTGCAGGGTGTTGCCTTCTTCCTCTCTTTTCAGAGTAATAGTGCGGGTTACACCCTCAAAGACGATAGTCGGCGGGCATGTAGCACAGATGATAGCAGCGGGTGCTGGCGTAGGAGAGGCTGCACCTGCACTAATAAAGGCGGCGACTATGAATCCAAGGATAGAGGATTTGAAGAACATGGCGATGCGAGTGGGTCAAGAAAGATGAGAGGTAGGGACGCAGGATGTCTGCGGCTTGAAAGACCTCTGAGGGCTGCCAGGAGGCTGTTATATACCCAGAAAACGCCTGGCCCCACAAAATATACACGGCTCTTCAGCCGGCCTGCCTCCCAGACTGTCAGCGATGTCAAGGGGCAAGTATGTAAGCATTAGAAAGCTGTTCTGAATGGTGAGGACCCAACGGTTGAAGGCAGCTGCATGTTCAATTTCCGAACGAGGTAGTCCCGGACATAGTGTTCCCGCACGTGTGTATACTCCCTGTGAATGAACTTGAAGAGACGTCTTCGCAGAGGTAGTCAAGTTGACGGATTTGATGGCCGAGGAAGTTTCTTTAATACACTCCGCTAAAGTAACACGTCCAAAGCCACCTAAGTCTTTTCCACGTTCTCAGACGATCCGGCCTGGACAGGGAGAGAGAGCAGTTCGATACCCAACAGTTGACAGACGTACCTGACGATCTGCATACCATGGTAAGCGTCCGAACTTTGCTTGCTAATACGCCAGCGAACAAGCCAGAGTTCAACGCATTCTTATGTTTGGAAGCGAAGACCAGGTTCTCTATTCGTTCAATCTTCGACTTTCTTGCGGCTGTGGACTATACCAACAAATATCGCAATTTCCAACCTTCCGCATTTGAACAGAGAATAACCTGGAGACATGTAATCAGCTGCCAGGCGCCTGCAAATTCAGGAAGAGAGACTCACCTGTTTTCGGGACCTCTTGAACCTTCTCCTGACCGATTTGTGAGTGCGGCCATCTTACCTATCCAATCTCATCCACCCGAGTCGCGCTGTCACTCGACCAGATGTCTCCTGAATTAAACTAACACACTAATATCTACATAAAATATGCATCCAAAATCTGTCCAATGATAGTGATAAATACACCGCAAGGCCAAGGTACTCCGTGCGAGGAATCAAGCAAAAGCGAGCTGTTCAGTGGCCTCAATACAAGCGTCCAACAAGCACCCGTGGTTCTCGGAAGACGTGGCCTGTCCAAGTCTACTCTGAACGGCATCCAGGATCTTCTGCCGGCTACGACGGAGTGTAGGTCAGCTAGCTGAATAGTTGAAATATCGAGTGAGACGTACTCTGCTCGTCCATAAGCGACTTTGACGTCGCATTTCAGGAGACCGATGGATAATGGCCAGCGAGAATACGTGTCCGAGTCGAATATGAACATGATGTTGGCTTTGGACTTTGTGGAAGGGAAAAGAACTTTGGCAGAGACCTGGAACGTCGGAAGGCCGTTATCGCCAGGGAGGAGCTGAAGCTCTAGCGGGTATTGCACTGCGAGGAACGTCAGTTGTAGTCGTATCTGAGCACACGACGCCCAGAAGTCGGATAGCCGTTGGACAATCTAATTATTAGAGAGTCACAGTTATAATCAGATATCAACATGAAAAGTGGTGAGAGCTTACGGTGCGTAGATCTGGCTCCTTTCGAGAGGCCGCTACCACATGTGGTGCACCAATCAACATCAGCTCGCTTAGTTCCGGGAACTCGTCTCGCTCCTTCATGCGCGACGCCTTCGTACGTTCCACGTGCAGTCTAGCAGGGTCAGGGCGATGAGCGACACATGGAATAGACACCTTGATTCGAGACGCATAGAGGAACTCCTTCAGGTTTGCGTCGAGTTTGACAGCTCGCCATTGGTGAAGGTCTTCGAGAGCCTCGAGTTCATCTGTTCACGAAATCAGTGTGGGATGTAGGGTAGTTAGGATGAACGAACCCTTGAGACGGAATACTCTCAAGCTGGTACTCTCCGTCTGCCGCTGGATGAGCTCTTCACCGCGCGAGATGGCAGACTCCAACTCCTCCTTCTGCTGTCTAACCTCAGTATCGCGCTCTTGTAGCCTG
This sequence comes from Irpex sp. P115-07, assembly GCA_037040455.1. Lineage (NCBI taxonomy): Eukaryota > Fungi > Basidiomycota > Agaricomycetes > Polyporales > Irpicaceae > Irpex > Irpex sp. P115-07. Next base: position 5,278 of record JAXQGX010000444.1, read on the forward strand.
TTAAGTTTCGCCTGGGCCTCAGAGACATTCGCCTGTAGAGCTTGAACCTCGACACTGTACAGTGATAATAATACCTCGTCAGTTTCCACCTCGTTGAAACATCACCATTCAGTCACGTACTCCTGTTCAGCAATCGAAACCTTGAGATCACTCAAGAAATTCTTGTCCGAGCTCTCGATCTCCGCAATGTCAGCCTCCTCTTTCTCCAGCTCGGCCATGATCTGCGCATATTCTTCACGAAGGGACGGCAAGCTGCTCTGAGCCTGACTGATAATACTTTCCAAAGCTTTAGCGTCCTACAAACGCTGCAATGTCAGAAAGACCATCGCTGACGGACAACAACGGATGACTTTACATTCTCGAGTTCGGCGAACGCGCTTTCAGCCGACTCTTGCAGCTGCTCCACCCAAGTCGACTTCCACTCATACCACTGCGACTTTGCGCTATCGATATTGTTCGCCTTGATCAACTTCAATTGATGCTGCAAACCACAACCAAAACCCCTCATAAGTTCCCCATCCCCCTCACAGAAATCAACTAACCCATACTCACAAGCAAATCCTGCTTCTCCAACTCATCCGCCTCCGCAAACTCCCTAAACAGCGCAGGCGTAACCTTCACAGCGTCCTCCTCCGCCTGCCTACAAATCTTCTTGCTCTCCTCCACCCACGCACTCAACTGCCCCGACAAATCATGATAAAGCTCCAATTGCGGCACGTCCACCGCCATCGCCACCAGGAATTCCGACAAAGGTATCGTTTCTGTCTCTTCGGAATGCGAGGAGGTGAGGGAGCGCCGTCGGTTGGGTTGGCCGAGGTGCCCTGGGTGGATTGTGGACCGCCGGGGGGCGGTGATCTCGTCCATGAAGCGGATGTTGGTCATTTCAAAGAATTGCTCTATTGAGATCGTGGGCTGTTCAATGAGTGTTAGTTATTTCAGTTAACCCCACTACTGTTAAACATACCTCGTCATCCTCCATAAGCCCCCCATCTTCAAGCCCATCCCGCCACCGATCCGTCATATCCATCTCCTCCTCACCACCAAACTCATCCTGACCAAGCGTTTCTTCATACGGAGATTCCGGGGACAGACGACCTGTATCTTCCTCAGGATTAGATGGCATAGGCACAGTAGGCACAGTAGGCGAAGTTGAGGGCGATGACGACGTCGGCGGGTGGACATCAGGCACCTGAATGTCCGCTTCCTCATCTTCATTATGGACCTGTACGTCTCCTCCACCACCAAAACCACCCTGCACTTCATCTCCATCTCCGTCTGTAGCGGTCCTAAACCTGAACGGCGCAGGCACATCTTCCGCCCTCGACGAACCACCCACACCCACACCCGCCAAAGAGGTAGGTGTAGACGTAGACTTCGAAAGCCCAGATGCAGGCAAGGAGGGCGTACCAGCAGCACCGAGACTCTTCCTCTGCGCGAAATACCCCGACGGACGTCTAACCCCAACACCGCTCGCTCTTCTATTCAGTGTATGCGTCTGGGGATTCTCTTTCGCTGCAGGGACCTCCTTTGCCACCGGCCGACTCTCCCCAACAGCCAGCTTCTTCCTAGGACTCTGCCCCTGCCCCCCTCCACCACCCCTCCCGTCTCCCCCTTCAGCAGGCCTCTTCAACGGTACTCTCTTCGCAGGGCTGTTGGAGGGAGGAGCGAACGCAGCTGTACCCTTAAATATAGGCCCGGCGAGTTTCTTCAGTGAGGGCTGGGGGAGTTTGGAGGTGGTGGTGGTGGAGGGTTTGGAGGGGGATCGTGCGGGGAGGGTGAACGTGAAGGGAGTTGGCGTTGTGGTGGGTTTCTTGGCAGGGGATTTGGGTGGGGCAGGAGGGGGTGGGCGGGATGTAGAAGAAGGTGGTTGGGAAGGGCGGGATGTAGAAGAAGCAGAAGGAGGAAGTGAAGGTTGAGCAGGATCCTGGAGTGTAAAGACCGGAAGCGGGATCGAAGGCTTGAAGTTGAACGGCTGTGGCTCTTCCGTCTGCTCCGTCTGTTTCTGCTGTTGTTGTTGAGGCGGTTGTTGGGGAGGCGGGGCAGAAGGGGCGGAGGACTGGGATTTTGTGAGCGTGAAGATTGGTAGCTTTGGAGGTTGCGGCGCGTTCTCTTTCTCCTTCTCCACTTGCTTCTCCTTACCCACTTCCTTCTCCTTCTCCTGTAGTTGGTGTTGGCGAGGACTTTCCTTCGCACCCCCACTCCCTCCCTGTCGCCCATAAACACCCGTAAACTCCATGCCCATCTCCCCCTCCCCCCTCGTCTCCCTCCTTTCCTCCTCTCCCTGCTGCTTACGCCCTTCAAAACTCAACCGTAACGTAGTCAAATTCATCGTCCTATCCCCCTCCTCCATATCCATAGACATGTCCAAGCTATCATCGTTCGTAATAAAGCTCTCTTCCCCCTCCTGTCTTGCAGTATTATTGTTCGGGTCGTCGGGGTCGTTAGCGGAGAATAAGGGAAGTCCGAGAGAGGGACGGGCTTGTGCCAGCCTGCTGAGAGCCACGGTAAGGTCCATACTGTCGTTCTCCCCTCCCTCACTCCTCCCAGGCGAACTCTCTCCCACACCAGGCGAACTCTCACCATTACCAGCAGAAGAGACGATAGCATTAGCCTCCGGATCATCGCTCGCCTCCATCTCCGGCGGCACGTACGGCTGTTCAGCCCCCTGGTGCGTCATCGCACGTAAATTTAACCACAAATCACTCGGGGGAGGGGGTGGGCGGATGACGGGGATCGTGAATTCCATTGGTTGCGCTGTGTCGTCTCCGTCTGAGGCGGTGGAGATGGTTGGGTCGGCTGTTGAGTTCATGGTGAGGTCCATGTCTGATGTGTCTCCGATGCTGATGTCGTGCGAGGGAGAGTGAGTTTGGTGGTGGGGGAGGGGGATGGGTCGGGAAGGTGAAGGGTCGGGTACGTCGTCTAACGATGGATACAGCTGCTGCTTCTGCTGTCGGGGTGTTTCGCCACTACTAGATTGAGACAAAACCCCCAACGGCCTCCTCGCCACCTGATTCTCGCTCTGCCCCAGAGACGAAGTAACAGTACCACTCCGTCTCCTACTATTCGCATTAGTAGGCGTCGCACCAATACCGAGGTTCTCGAGTCCCAACGACGGACGCGCACGTATACTCCCCGGTATAACCTCCGTCATATCCATATCATCCAGCCCCCCATCCCTGCCTCCATACAAGTCATCGGAGAAACGCTCGTCATTGAGAGCGGGCCCGTCCAGGAAATCCTGTGGGATAGGACCGGTGTCGTCTCCGTCCGTGTCCATGTCCATCGACATGCTCTGCTCGCCTAGCGAGCTGTTGAACCCCGTTGACGAGCGTCGACGGGGTGGTCTGCGGGGGGCGTCGTCTTCATGCAGGAAGTCCAGTTCTACTGGGTCCTCTCCCTCTCCTTCCTCCCTGCTATCCTCCCTACTATCTTCCTCGTCGCCTTCGCTCTCGCTCCTGCTGACGTCCCCGCTGGTGTTAGGGTCCTGCTTTTCGAAAAGCCGGACGTGTGCGTGGCTGGCGAAGCTCACGCGTCGGGCGAGGCTCTTGCGTGACGCGGCGGTTCGGACGACCTCTGTGAAGTCCATCGTCTGCGTGACATTGATCGAGGTTGTGTCGTCTGCGGGTGCCGACTCTTGGCTTGGGCGTGCGCTGACTGAGCCTTTGAGTATACTTTTCCTTGGAACCTGTCGCGTGTTAGTGTGATGTACGATTGTGAGTTTCGGTTGACGTACCAGAGTACGGGCTCTTGCTGCTGGGCTGAGTTTCTCCCCGGGAGCTATGCTGTATGCCCTGCGCCGTTTCTGAGTCGCTTTGGAGGTATTGGGTCCATGGCCGAGAACAGCGATGGATCTTCGCCGGTTGGGTGATATGTGCGGCATGGTTGAGGGCTCTAGTTAGGTTCTACTAGTAGACCTTAACCAGGGTTGTTGACCCCCTGTGAATAACCTAGAGTTTAGTGGATTTTACGAACCACCAAACCTGAATCAACTGCAACAGACTCGAGAATTCGAGTGACCGAGAACCCAACCTAGAACACCGAGGACGAACAGAAACAACAGAGACAAGAGACAAGAGACAAGAGAAGGAAGACGAGCGCGACTGATCAACGCGACTCGATCACGTGAGCCATGACATCTCGCTGCTTTCGCGTGGCGCGTTCATCACCTTGCAGCAGGCGCTAGAAACGGTGTTCATTATGCTTCGTTCACCAACGATTTAAGTCGAGGGACTGTAAATATTCAACTCAAATCTACAGAAATTATCTATGCCTACGATGGCAAGCAAACAGAAAGCCCCGACTCGCACAACGAGGACCAGGACCCCAACGATCCCTATCCCTGCGCCGTCCCGAACCACACGAGCTGCGAACACTAGAGCCACGCCCACACCCCCTCTGACTGATCCTCACGCGAAGAAGGCACCGACGAGGAGGGCGTTTGCTGACCGCAATGCTTCACCAGAGGTCCCAGTCAAGGGTCGCATTGGAGAGATCAAGCCAGTGAAGAGCAATTCCACTAAGCCCGCTGCGAACGCGTACATCCCCAGTGATGTAGACAAGGAACCTATACGCGTGTGTATCATGCTCTAATAGACACATGTTTGTGCTAACGTATACTTTGTAGGCATATTTACGCATACGCCCTCAAATGGCAATCGGAGACGAAGACGACACCCCGCACACAAACCCATACCTCGAACCAATCTCCTCAACAGCAGTCCGCATGTCCGACAACTCATCCACCCCCCGCCTCTCCTCCCCACCCGCAGTCTACACATTCTCCCACGTCTTCCCGCCCGACACCTCCCAATCGGATTTCTTCAAACACACCACGTTACCTCTCGTCAAAGACGTACTCGAGGGACAGAGCGGATTGTTGTTCGCGTATGGAGTTACTAATTCGGGGAAGACGTATACTGTGCAGGGGGGTAGAGAAGAGGGCAGCGCGGGGATTATTCCGAGGACGCTGGATGTGATATTTAATAGTATTGAGGGGTTACATGGAGATGGCAGAGTGAGCACCAAAACCTCCACCACACCATCACTCTCAACTGACTTTAATTTTCTGGCAGTTCCGCCCCGTCCGTCTCCAAGGCATAGAAGCCGCCCTACCCACCCTCTCCTCCTCCCAATCCTCCATCTCCATCTCCTCTCTCCTCCACGAACCCGTCCTCCTCGACCTCCCACCCTCCGACCCAGACCCCACCGACACCGACCCCACCTCCTTCAAGTTGGACAGAAACCACGAGTACACAATTTGGTTGAGCTACGCAGAAGTATACAACGAAAAAGTGTACGACCTCCTCGCGTCCGTCGACTCCGGCGATGGTACTTCAGCAGACCGTCCGACGTCGACGTTCCTCAACCCCTCCTCCCAACCCTCACAATCCAAACAACCCCTCCTCCTAACACGCAAAGCCCTCCCCGTCAAGCCCTCTCCCCCCTCCGACTCCTTCTCCGATGACGACTCTCCGATATCGGGAGGAAAGTACGTAGCAGGCCAGCGACAGATCCGCGTGACGAGCGCCGCGCAGGCGAAGGCCCTACTTAGGGTGGGCCAGATGCATCGGCAGGTGTTTGGGACGCTTGCGAATGCGCGGAGTAGTAGGAGTCATGCGGTTGTTACTGTTAAGGTTTTGAGGGTTCATAAGGGGGAGCGGAATGTACGTTGTGTTTATATTTTTGTTTCTTGTGCCGACTTAAAATAAATGAACTCTCATGTAGGACCCAACATCAATCCAAACCTCCCGCCTAACCCTCGTAGACCTCGCAGGCTCCGAACGCACACGCAACACCCACACGACGGGCGACCGCCTCCGCGAAGCGGGGAACATCAACAAGTCGCTCATGGTCCTTGGGCAGTGCATGGAGACTATGCGGGCTAATCAACGTAGCATTGCGCGTAGAGATGCACGTGGACTAGGCGGAGGGGTCGGGAGGGGCGGGGAAGGAGGAGAAGGGGGAGAAAGGGGAGGGGAGGGAGGGAGGTATGATACGAGGGAGGCGAAGAAGAGTCTGGCGGTCGTGCCGTTTAGGCATAGTAAGCTTACGGAGGTGTTGATGGATTATTTTGTGGGCGAGGGGAGAGTCGTAAGTCCCTTTCACCTTCTTTCCCCTCCTTCTTTCTTCACGTTCTTCACATCATTGGTGCTAAAAGATCATACTTTTACTTTGATAGGTGATGATAGTAAACGTAAACCCCTACGACACAGGCTACGACGAAAACTCACACGTCATGAAGTTCTCCGCCATCGCCCGCGAAGTCGCCATCCTCCCTCCTACCGCTACTTCTCGACCCGTCTCTACCATTCCTGCCCTCCCCAGAAGTAAATCTAGCATCGGGGTGGGGAGAGGGAGCGACGTAGTGCCGCATAGACGGAAGGTGACGATCTCGACGGGTGGGCCGGGGGTTGGGGAGACTACGTTGGAGGTGCTTGAAGGTGCGTTTCTAGCTGGGTTCAAAATTTGGAGAGGGAGACGGTGAGCTGATGAATGGAATGGTGTGTGGGGGATGTAGAGGACGAAGAACCAGGGATGGAAGACGAAGACGACGACGAACCTATCAACCCGCTCGTGGACGCGCTCTTTGACGAGATCGAGACTCTTCGTATGCAGGTACGCTCACTCTTCCTCTCCTCCTCCTCCCACCTTCTCCAACTTTGTTCTCCGAAAATGAGTGCAAAGGCTGACTGATTGGAATGGGGTGTGACGTAGTTATACGAAAGCGAGATGCGCTCGGTAATCATAGAAGCACAGACGCGCGAGGAAGTTATGACGGAGATGGAGGAGAGGATGAAGAGGATGGAGGGGGTTTACTCGAGGAGGTTGATGCAGGAGGTACGTACCACTAGCCATCTCCTACTCGTTCTTATCGCTTGGAGTGAGGGGTGAGATGGCTGACTGATGGTGAGGTAGATTGAGCAGTATGAAATGAAGATGGACGCGAAGATCGAGATGCTGCAGCACGCTGGAGCTGGTTTAGCTGGGAACGGTAACACGAACTCTCGGTCTCAGCCAAGGGATTCTCGGAGGTCTTTGGCGGAGGTTGAGGAAGAGACGGATGAAACTGAAGAGGATGATGTCTCTGAGGAGGATGGTACCGAAGACGACGAGGACGAGGCCAAAGATGAAGATGAAGACGACGATTCCTTCGTCAGTGACGACCGCTCTTCGTCTCCTCTCGCAGGGAAGAACGCTACACGCGGGAAGAGCTCCTTACCTTCAAGACAAAGACACAGTCTCTCGTCAAACAACAGCGACGAATACGCTGAGGAAGGCGTCACACAGTCAAACATATTCCAGAACCAAGCCCTACCAACACCACCAAACAGCCAAGCCTTCGAAGAAGAAGAAGAACTGGAGGAATCTCCTTCACCGTTACACAAGGCCAAAGCCAAAGCCAGAACGAAAGCCACCACCACTACCGGCCGTCGGAGCACGCGTACCACCGGTTCGTTAGCAGGCGTCGTGCAGAAGACCGCAGCGATGACTCTCGATGAGGAAGAGGATGAAGATGCCGCTGTAATCATTCCTAACAGGAAGGCTCGTCAGGATGCGGTTGCCCACGCTGGACCGGACGCGGAGTATGTTCCTCAGGCTGGGGAGAGTGATACGGGGAAGAAGAAGAAGCGGTAAGCACCTAACAGAGTCGCACTCGGTGGGAAGTCGAGAACTGATGTTCATATGGCGCACTAGACAACTGAGCAAGAAACCTGTCGTCACTGAAGCTGATATCGAACGCACTATCGGTGGTGTTGATGGTGCTCAGCAGGGTTCTCGTCCGAGGAGGAGTACTCGTACGGGTAGAGCGTGAATACTAATGCTGTAATGAGATCGAGATGTATGGGTATGCAATAGGATTTTAGTGTAGCTGGTGTCGTTGCTATGTTGTATTGGAAGACTCGGAATACTATGTGATGATTTGACGGTTGTTGTATAGACAGTGGGTGGTACATGGTATGCAAAGAGGGAAAGGCTGAATAGTCAATCATAGTGTGCATGTACAAAACTTCCTTCTTTGATAAAAGAGATGTGAACGCGATTAAGCCTGAGAGCGAAGAACACAAGGTTCGCGTTGGATTAGTAGTGTCCAGCCGCCTTCGCCCGCGGTCCAGCACTCAGAGCAATCCATGGACGACGGGTTCTCTCGATGTGCAAGTACTAAGACCTCAGCGCACCGGCCGTAGTACGCTGTATTGTGAAACTGGGATTAGTTGTATCGCCTACGAAGCTCTGGTATAATGGACCTCGATCGTGATTTGTCACGTATGTTCCTCGCCGTCGCTACCCACGGCTATGAAGAGGGTACTATATCCGCTAAATACTAGAGTAACGTTCAGAAAGTTGGTTCAGATGGTATGCAACCCGAGCTTTACACTTACTACAAAAAGGCCCTCAGATAGGTATTCACTGGTAAAATGTGCGATGGGGTGTGCAGGGCTGTCAAGCTGGAAGTAGAGGCCCAAGTTATCCCATATGTACTTGCGGGTCATTTGCAAACAGCGCTGTAGTTCTCCGCGACAATACTCGCACATCTCCTCGTTGTCCTCTTGTGATTTGTCGAGGGTCTTGCTCAGTTCATCGGCCAGACCCACGGGGTCGCTAGAATACAGCCCGTCTTGCCGCAGCGACGCGTAGGCAAATTTCATTTGCCACCATGACCGTAATTGTTTCTTGCATGGTTTGTGGGCAGCTGGATCAGTATAGTGAAACTTGGTCACCAGCTGAGAAAGGATGGTGCCGAAAAGTTTGAGCCCAATACATCGTATGAACTCGCGTCCGTGGGTGAATTGTTGCAGAAGGTGTTGGGATAAAGCGCGTATACTAGCTGGTTGATGATCAGGGAAGGTATCGCCCACAGGCGGGCCATCGAGGGTCAATCGGTATGCCTTATTCAGCGCATAGAATGCTGTTGCACAATTATCCACGAGATAATGTTCGTCTGCCAATGCGACGGCCATTCCTAGTGCAATGTATCAATCATCTCAGTGTAGCATCCGATGGAAATGCCAGTGAACGTACCGGGCTCTGGAAGTACGTACTCTAGCAAGTTTTCGTTTAGTTCATAATTTGGATTCTTTATGACGTCCGGCTCTTTCTTAATGCGGGCCATAGCATCGTGATTACGGTGGTCCCATTCCTCTAGAGTAGCAGGCCAGGCAGTCTTGAATATAGCGAGGCAGTGATCGTACAAATCTTGCGCCTCATACTTTTGGGATAGACGCATCAGCCCGACTAATTCCTCCATTGTCTGTCGCAACCACCACTTGTACGGCAGCTTACTATTCAGAGGGACTAAAACGTTGATATCTTCGCCCAACGCCTGTGCCAAGGTTATCAGACGCACCTTGGATTGTACAGAACATGTAATAACTGTCGCACATGGTCGGGTTCATCGTAAAGACGAACGATAGGAGT
>JAXQGX010000445.1:0-15785 GCA_037040455.1 Irpex sp. P115-07
GAGAAGCTATCGAAGGCGATCATCTCGAAAAGACTCTCATGACGGAACTTGGCTCGCAAACCTCGCGGATCCGTGAGCTACGTGTTGAACAACCATATCATCTCGCCTACTTCTCGACGCAGGCCGAGGCCTTGGAGGTACTTGCGGTATACGCTTCATTTCACTCCGAGAATCGCGCTTTAGGTCCCTTCGACGGCTGGCAAGTTCCTCGACTTCGTACTCTGTCGCTGCATGGATATCTTGGCTGGTGCGGGGCGACCTTCGGTAACCTACGCCATCTAATCATGATAAACCAATCATTCGACTCTGATACACTGCTGGACTTGCATGCACTCTTGTCGTCGAATAGGCGTCTGGAGGATCTTGTCTTCCGCGACATCGAGGTGCGCACACCGGATGGCTGGGCCACCTTCGATGCCCTTACTCCGATTGCCATGCCTAGCCTAAAAAGAGTGTCTATCGAGCATCCACATCTTGAATGGCGAGAAGACGACAATCGCTGTATCGCTGGAGAGCTAGTTGAGAAGAAGCTCGGTCTTTCTGCAGGCACTGCGAGAGCCCATCATGGGCTGCGGCCCGCTCGCTTTAATTCCATCTTCCCAGACCCAAAACGATGTGTCTTCCCAGTTAAGAAGCTTTATCTTGGGTCGGACCACCACCTCGTCGGCACAGATGGACACTCGAGCTTCCGCGTGTCAAACACGGACATTCGTTTGTTTCTTCAGTGCATAGTACTGGCCTCCGACCAACCTGAAGTGCGAGAACTCTGGCTGTGGTCAGGCCAGAATCCTATCGTTGACGATTGGACAGGGACCAGGGACTCTGCGTGGTCCGACATGTTTAAGGCAATGACCCACGTGAAGAAGCTTGTTCTCGTTCGCAACATCTCATTCTGGCTGAACTGTATCACCGAGCATCGCCTTTTCAGCTCAGTAGAGGAGTTACAGCTACACGCTCAACGCTTCCGCGACGAACCATCTATTCTGCTGTTCCTGAGGGACCAGAAACGCCGACGAACTGGCCAGTTCAAGACTCTACGTATCGTACTAGACAATCGCGTCAATGCCGACCCGGGGAGACATGGTCGGAACGACTCGGATAGCCTTGACAGCTTCGACAATAAACCTTACGATAGAAAAGTGGAATCTGAAGCCTTTGTATCATGGAAAGAAAATGTTGATCGCCTATTTGGACAGCTTGTCCCATCCGTCGTGTTTGAGGAACCCCCTTCCAACTGTTGGCCGCCGCGAATGGAACTGCCAGCCGTATGCAAGGTTACCTCAACTGTTCATCCTTTTTGATATTCATGGTCTGTTGAATAATAATCGTCTTTTCGCGTACCTGTGTCCGTCTTTTTCCGCTTTCCGTATAGCTTTTCACTACATCCCTAGGCCTGGTCTATAGTTAGCACAACTCAAGGTCGTTTGCATGTAATCATAAAATTGTCCCGGCTCTAGGATAACAAATGCACACACAGACAGATCAGGGCTAAAGTAAACTGCATACAACAAGTGATGAAATTGAACAGTAAAGACCGAACCCGATGGAAAATACTACCAATGTAACCACGTATTTCACACATGATACAAACGAATGTACTCGATATATGTGATATCCTGGAGCCTAGAGGTTGCGAGCGTCCTCCGCGAAGACGGCGAGTAGCGAGGGTCATGGCCTCCAACCGTGATTATCTGGTATAAGACTCGTTGTCATCGCTATCCTCCTGCATCTTTTTGTTCGGGTGATGGAACGTCTCAGGAGTCAACCAGGCGACGCCGTGTTCTCCTTTCTTGTCATCCTGAAGCTCTTCTTCATCGACTCGGTCTATCTGGCTCCGCGCGAAGGCTCTTTCCCTCCCAGGTACCCCACCGACATCTCCGATCCTATCGCGTGAGCTAAGAGTACCACCATTAGTCGACAACTCCCAGAGATTGATGGTAGCCACGTCCATGGCAGTGTCACTCTCCACCGTCCTTAGCACAGTAATGCCACTCCTGGCCCCGTATCCACCCGTAGTCAAATGGCCACTACCCACAGTACGAGCCTTCCACCATCCGAACGTTGATGTACCATCCTCGCCTGTACCCCTGCGGGCCTCGGAGTCTCCGAACCTGAACTTGTGGCGGAGGAGGAAAGTGACGACGACGGGAATATTGCAGACGATCAATGAGAATGTGTCTTCGACGAGAGCTGCGATGACGACGTCTGTGCCGCCAATGGTCAATATCAGGGCGGCATGGACTAGAGAGACAATCCTATCATCGCCGCACGGTTGATGTATTCATTACAGTGGAGTGCAAGAGCGAGGAATATGGGATAATAGGAAATCATGTAATCAGAATTCGTAAGGTTATACAACAGCACCAGGCCAACTCACGAGGTAACAATACTGCTTGAAAAAATGATCATAAGCCGTCTGCGTGTGCCGTCTTTTGTCGATAGTTGTCGTAGGAGTCGAAGGGGCGCCAAAATGAGGAGTAAGTCCGCTAGTACATCCGCTGCGAGTGTGCGCACAGCGTTGTTAGAAAAGGTGTGGAGATCTTCATTCGTTTACTCACTGACGAGCTGCAGTATAGCTACTTGTTTTGTCAGTGGGCATTGCGGTGATGGCTTATTCTTCCATGACGGCTCTGGTTCGCACACCTATCCGGAGAGATTCAAGAAAGAACGAGGGATGACACTGCAAGAAGACGTACCCAGAACAGTTGGGCGCACATCACTAATTCTACCACAACAAATACGACGGCTATACGATTCAAGATCTGCGGATGACGTGTCAGGCGATCCACAGTATGATAAGCTGAAACGTTGCATACCTTTCGCATCGTCGGGCTAGGGTCTATCCGTATGATAGAGTATAGTATAGATAAACGTGCAGTCCTGGTGTAAAGCGTTAATCGCTCAGAATAAGGCCGTTGTCTTAGCACTACGAATCGTCTCACCAGATGACAGTGTAAAAAGTAAGGGCCATGATATAATACGCTGCGATGCGATTCATACGCGACATCACGTCTAGAATGTGTCAGTTAAATTGCCCGTAGGTTTCAGGAGGAAATATCGCCTACGGGGATTATGCAGGTGCATGAAAACAGCTGCCACCTGAACAAGCAAAAAGATTGTGGCTAAAAAGGCGCAAGCGTCGTCCCACCAATATTTTGCCCGGCGAAGATACATCCGTCCCGCGGCAGTAAGGATGGCCACAAACGAACATACCGCCGATGTCACTATCGAGTACAGTCAACGATGTTAAGCTTCTCGTGCCCTCAGCAAAGTGACCTCACCTTTTATCTTGATAAGAGGATCGACGGACATGGCGGCGACCAGTCACACCCCCACGGGAGAGGTGAAGGAGGAGAGAGGGGGGCAAGTACAGAGAAGTCAGAGAGCAATGTATCGCAGGATGTTACATGGACAGAATAAGAAGGCGATGTTTGAGTGAAGATTGACATGCAGTTATGTTCCTTGGAGAAGCGCTGATAAATCTGTGGATAGGGTCAGCACACTGCAATCGGACATACAGGGTCTTGCGGTACGATTCACCCACCCCCGTATCGCCGCCTTCTCAATATTCTTGTTGTGTGCTGTGCAACGCTATTGAGCACGCGACGAAGAATGTTCCCTAACACGCCCTAGGCCTAACGTCAATGTGATGACGGTTCGTTTTGAACCACGATGATGGCACTTTCGAAATTTCCATTTTTAGAGCGGAGTGTACTAACCCGGTTTGTGCCCTAGCCGCCGAAGGAAACGACTCAAAAATATTCAGTTCTCTCTTCCTCTTCTTGCTGCCCTCCGCATTCCAAATGAATACTCCTCGCTCATGCACCACAAACTACCCCCATGATATTATCACCCAGCTCAACTCTTGTAGGTCGCACTGGCTCATTGTCGTGGCATATACCATCGATGTCCTTTCTGATCGCATAATCTTAGCCGTTTTTGCACTGTATTTCAAGTTCTCGGTGTCGTCGCACCGAGCATATATCTCGTGGCAGTCGTCTCCCAACACGAACAAATATTTTGCCGCGGCTTTCTTGTCGTGACCACGCGATGAGTTACATGTTTCGATCTGGAGATGCAAGGAGATGCGCCGATGATGCGCCTTATTCCATGAGGATCATGCTGGACCATGAGGGAGGCAACGTTCTAGACAACACTACTTGCAAGCTTGTCGACGAGGACCAAACGAGGACGTCGACTGATCGTCTCCTTTGCCCTGGTTTTCCCGGCATACGCTGCTCTTGATGAAATATTTCTCCTGAAATGACAGCATCGCCATGCTGACGTCTTCCGCCTCCTGAGTGTCATGCAAGTCAACGATCGCAAGCACGCGAATGCGCGTAATTCTCCCATATCGTCGTGGATGATATAGTGCATTGTGCACAGAACGAGTTGGCGGGCTATACGTTATGAACCGAAATCGCCGGCGGCATCGAACAGCTCTGATAAGTATGCTTGATCGGCTTTGACAAGTCGGGGGGAAGTACTCAGACCAAATAGTAAGTCAACCAGTCAACAACAGCCGCTCCAGGAACGGCTTATATTTCAACAATGCTCCCTCCTCATCTTCCTCGACAGTTAACTAGTTTCTCGACCTCTGTCAACTCGTCATGTGCCTGATTAGTGCCTGGCGACAGCACGAGTCACCCTCATATGCAGTTGATATATGCTGACTTCACCGTACCTTTCGCCCAAAGGAAGGCGAGCCGGCATGAACCCTTCACGCTAACTCGATCATCGTCCATTCCAGTGGTAACCGTCACAGAGATGCGCGTGCGCGCACGTTTATCTCTGTTTATCTCTACGCAAAGCCTGTAAGGTACGTCCGAAGCCTCCGATCTCGTCATGCCGCTACTTCCTCATATGTCTAAATACTATTCTTCCGACCTTGGCATCTGCAGGTCCCAATCGTTTATTTACGAACCCGCACTCTCACCCGTTCCTTCACAACTTTACAGCTTCTGCATTTTATTTCGCCATGTTCCCCAAGAACTCCTTAACCGTCCTCACCGCACTTCTCTGCTCATCGGTAGCGTCCGCGGTCTCCGTCGCTGGTGTCAGTGCACGTTCCACCACCACCTACCTCGAGGCTACTACTCTCGTTACGAAGAATAATGCTTCCGCTTTCGAGTGTTGGCGTTTCGCGAGCCCATTGTCCACCTCTACTGGTGCAGGCACGGCTGGTGCATCCACGCTGTTGATCGACAACTTGGCCAACGCGACGTACACAGTCATTCCTCCCAGATTCGAAGGAGGCGTCCACAACGCACCACACCCTCAGTAAGTACCCTAGATCATATTGAACTTCTTGCGCTTTCTTGCCCGTTACTCAGCGCATCGAAGTCAATAAATTACTTATCTCGATACTCCTTAACAGGCTGGTCGTTTTCCTGTCCGGAACCATCCACATTACCTTACCCACCGATCCTCACTCCCAAGCCTGGCTCCAAGGCGGCCCTAACGGCCTCATCCTNCGAGGATGGATTCATCCCCGACCATACCGTCTTGTACGATGGCGCATGCAAGGTGCACTCGCAGGTTGTCAAAGTCTAGAGGCAGGAGCCGCGTTGGTATACAGGCTATCTAGGTGGGAAGCAATGGCGACTCGAGGATACCGAGAATAGGCGGCAGTGCTGATTTCGAGACGTTGAGCGGTTCAGAAGTGATGGTATAATCTGGGATATTTGTGTTAATTGAGGCGAAAGTTAATAATTGTCCATATTGTCTACTATCGTAAATCCATTCATAATCGGTGCCTTCCTTTGGCTGCGAGTTGAGCGAACATCTGGTAGCTCATATGCGCCTATTACCTTGCTCAGTACAGATTAGATGTCGCGCAGCGCTGAATGGAAAATACTGTGGCTGAACACAGTCCGATTTGAGGAGGGCAATTATCTGGACCTGTATGCAGTTGTCCTCGAGGCGAACAACGTGTCCGCACTGAGCGAAGACGCCTCGTCAATTTATTGATTAGTTCTCACTAGCAGCAAGCTGTCTTGTTGAAAGCATTTCATTTCAAGAACATCGAAGTACAGTAGGATACCACGGTTGAGCACGATACCAACTGCTTACAGACATGCAACTATATTACAAGGCAGAACACCAACCCGCCGGCGATAGGCCTCGGGACGCGAACTCCGCGTTTAGATTGGGACAGCGATGGTCTTGATATCATGGTAGTTGAAGCCATCAGCGTGCACCCTGACCAACTTCCAGCCGCTCTGCTTGTAGATCTCAGCGAATTGAGCAGCCGTACGTTCTTTACCGTTGAGGCCGGTCATGAGCTATGACAGGGAATATACCGGTTAGGATCCATAATAACAGCCAGGATTAGATCATTTGTACTCACCGAGACGTCCAACAAATAGGTCATCGCGCTCGCCGTTCCGAAATTGGGCAGAAGAGGCTTGGGGGCGGTGGGTCGAACTTCCTTGACGCCTGGGATATTCAGAGTCTCCTGAGAATCAAGGCAGGCATAGGAAATGACGTTGTCGATGACGACGAGCTGCGTGCTAGGTGTAGCCGCAGCACGCAACTGGGTCAGGAACTTGATGCAGTATTCGTCTGACCAGTCATGGGTAATGGCACGAACGAGGAATACAGCAGCGTTGCGGACGGGCTGAGGAGAGAATATGTCATGGCCTAGGAGAAAATCGTGAGATGTGTATTGTGTGCGGGAGGGTACACTGACCTTGCAACTTAACCCGGCCAGACGAAATCGCTTCTGGGAATTTCTCCTTCCAAAACTAGTGAGGCATCGATACATAGGTTAGCGACTGCATTATGATCGATATTTGTGGACTACGAAAACACATACCTTGGTGGCTTCGTTCTCGATAAGCGGTGCTCTGTCTTGAACCACAAAGTTAAGGTGGTCAAACTCCTTGGCGAGGATCAACGTTTGGCCGCCGACACCACCCGCAAAGTCCACAACGACAGAGCCCTTCGGCAGCGCCTTCCAGTCAAATCCTTCAAGACCACACCTGTTAATACTATATGATCACAGCATTCTTATGACAGCGTACCGTTCAGAATGACGTCCTGAGCGGTGAATTTGTCGAATCCATTCATAGCAGTGGCCCATTTCTTGTTCCTGATTTCATTCTCGGGCTGGCTCAGCCACTCGAAGAACGGTAAGTCGCTTCCTGTTGCGATGTTGAAAGCGGTCTCGTTCGGCTTTCCGGAGTTGGCGTACTTGGGATCAAACAGCGCTTTCGAGATATCCCCAAAGCTGACTGTCCCATCTACGGTGCTGTAGGAGTAATATTAGTATCAAAGACGAGATGCCATCTTAATTCAAAAAATGAAGGAACGTACGACAACTCCAACATTGCAGCAGGGCTAAGGGTGCCATCGTACTTAGAATCCGGGCTATTTAGCGGACAAATTTTAGAATTAGAAATACTTATATGATGTAAATGACATACGTACTCGGCAATGATGTCCTTGACACTCTTTCCGCTGTCCATACTACCTGAGATACGATTGTTGGTGAACACATCGGGAGCAATTTCTTGGAAAATATGATTCGTGGCGAGGAGACGGAGAATACGACCTAAAAGCCGAATAAAGAGTTAGGTAGGCCGCCAACGTAAAGTCCATCGGTATATTATTTTTACTAACCGAGCTTATCCGGATTGATCCCACTGGGGGCGGCGATATCCTTGACATGAGCGCCCTGTGAAATGAACCTCGTGAGTGAGATACAAGTAATCCGCTCGGCAGAAGGACATACCTGAGGGCCTGCTTCTCGCAGAATCTCAGGCACATGCGCTTTCAATGCCACGCCAAGGGAGGCCGACAGAAAATACTGTCAAATCTGTGAGCGACAATGTAGTCGTAGTGTGAGGGGTTGGAAAAATACCTGGTTGGCCACTGCAAACAGTGAGAGCATAGGGGAGCGAACAGCGGCCGCAAGTTGGGATGCAGCGGCTGTGATCACACTACTGGCCTTCTCGACCTCCGGGTCATTAATCACACCTTCTGCTTCCCAGCTAAAGTTCCCATTGAGAGCCGGCAGATCTGTACCCTGGGCCTCGACGGCTTTCTCTATGTCCCCAAACGAGGTGTTGATGAGCTTGACGAGCTCACGAAGCTCGTTCAACGATGTGTATGACGTGGACATCTAGCGGACGAGAGTGTCAATAATTCGTATGGCGAGGAGAGGTCTCGTAGGAGATGTTTCGCACCTGAATACGGGGTTTGCTGCAGAATGAGGACTAGCTGTGCTGAGCTGACTGCCTCAGCTACCTGTCCCATTTTATAATGGCCAGGCGGAGCTTATGCTCGCTCGTGGCGTCACGGTGTCGGCAACGACTTGGATTACTTGCTCATCTGGTTTACTCAATACTAGTCAATAGGAACACAAACCGGACCTTCTTAACGGGGCCCTGAGGCCATCTCTGCCGCTTGGTGTACGCAGACGTTTGCTGCTTCGCTCTACCAGCGGCCACGAACCAACTGGTTGGGATCCTGGATGTGGCAAACAAGGTACTAGGCGATCGGCAATCAGCGGCATGAACGAGTTGATGACCTAATCCGGACATAAATGTGGGTCTTCTCACGCTACCGACTGTCATCTTATCTGATAACCAGCTGATCTGGAGCTTCATCCGTTGTGATGGAGTAACTTCCTCCCTGTGTTGTTACGGCCGTCATTTGCGTATGCTTTTCTGTCATTTATTTTCCGCTTCTATGTTGCCGGCAGTCCACGTATGCCTCCAAGCCCCCTTCCCCCAATTTCGGTCATATTGAAGCATCGCCGTGAGTCCAATGGGCAGTAAGTAAGTAACTACTGCTGCCACTGGCATTCTTCTCAATGGGATCTTGTCCATGTTGGCAACAAACAATCAACCGGTCTAGATTTACGGCTCAAGTTCGAGTTTTCTTCATACTAGAACATGGTCTACGTAGTGGACAAACCTAGTGTTGCTGGCACTACTGCCACGCGCCCGAATTCAGCCATTCCAGCGTGTTACCCAAGATGGACTTCCATTCATGAAGCTTCCCCTGTGCTTGTTTGGTACTTTTTAAAACCATAATTCGATTGCTTCGCATGGACACCATACGTCTGCAACCTCACTGAAGTTCTTATAGCTTGCGAATGCCACGTAATGTCAGATCCTTGCGCTGAGTCCGGACTCGTAACAGGCAACGAGGGGTTCGGATGTGTGGTGCCTTAGGCAAGGGCCCAGTGATGTCGGTATATACACACGTAAACTTCACCTTCAGGGAGTAGGGCCTCTCGCACGTTTAATAATGCTCGTCATGGAAAAGAATCGATACGTTGAGATCGATACGTTGAGCACTGGCAGGGATTCTACATTGTGTACTATCCCTAAATATGTGCTACATATTGCGCCTAGGCGGGAACACCAATAATCTTGATATCATGGAAGTTGAAGCCTTCAGAGTGCACCCTGACGAGCTTCCACCCACTTCTCTCAAAAATATTCGCAAACTCGGGGATGGTGCGCTCGTGAGCATTGTGACCGACCAACATCTACAATCAACCATAGCTCAGCACATGTTTACCAGCCAGTTCTTGGGACACTTACCATAATGTCACCCAAGTATGTCATGATACCACCCGCTCCAAAATTGGGCAGCAAAGGTGGAGGTGCAGTGGGACGGATGCTGGAAGCACCTGGGACGTCTATGGCTGGCCCTGAGTCGGCGCAGGCATAGGGTATAACATTGTCGATAACAATGAGCTGCGTGTTTGGAGTAGCGGCCTCGCGCAACTGAGTCAGGAATTTGACGCAGTAGTCGTCCGACCAGTCATGAGATATGGCACGAAGGAAGAACACAGCTGCATCGCGGACGGGCTGTGGCTTGAATATATCGTGCACTATGGGTAGATAATCAGCATCCAATCCTGGCCCATGCTCATGATCACAGCGTACTAACCTTGCAGCTGAACGCGGCCAGAAGTGATAGCATCCGGGAGTTCTGTCTCCCAGAACTAAAGATACTCATTGGCACAGAAACACAAGATAGCAGCACAAGTCGACACACCTTTGGAGCGTCGTTCTCTATGACAGGAGCTCTATCTTGGACAATGAATTTGAGATGGTCGAACTCTTTTGCAAGGAACACTGTCTGGGTTCCGATGCCACCTGCAACGTCCACAACGACGGAGCCCTTGGGTAACGATTTCCAATCGAATCCTACAAAAGTTCGTAATTTTTAACAATCAGTGAGAATCGCTGACGGAATATGCACACACCTTTGGTTATAATACCTGGAGTACCAACCCTGTTCCCAGCGTGCATGCCCGTTGCAAAACGCCTACTCTGGTATGCTTGCTCCGGCTGGCTGAACCATTCGAAAACAGGAAGGTCTGTCTTATGCGCGATGTTGAAGGCCGATTCGTTAGGTTCACCAGAGTTCGTGAGCTTCGGATCGAAGATGACGTTGTGGAGGTGCGCAAAGTTAAGCAAGTCGTCCGTGGTACTATTCAGCACCCAAAAGACTTCAGCATAAGTACGCAACGAGAAATAGGCGAGCTTACACCTGCTCGATCAAAGCAGCCGCACTTTGCGTGCCGTCGTACTTCGCTTCGGGACTAGATAGCAAGTGCAATCGCTCAGTAAAGGCGATACAACGTATCTTTAAGCACGTACTCGGCAAGAATTTCCTTCACACTCTTTCCGGTATCCAGACCAGACGAGATACGATTGTTTGCAAAGGTGTCCGGTGCGACCTCTTTGAAGATATGGGCCGTTGCAAGAAGGCGCAGAATGTGTGCTTCAACACAAGCCAATACAAGTTAGAAGCTCCGACGGACTCTACTATGGTACAAACTGCTTACCCAGCTTCTCTGAGTTAACTCCCGTGTGCTTTGCAATATCTTTCGCGTGGAGGCCCTAAACCATGTTTAGTCAGTTAGGTATCGTCAACTGGATATTCAGCTTGCCTTGGGACCAGCCTCCTTCAGGATCTCGGGCACATGCGCCTTGATCGCAATACCAAGACTGGTCGGAACTAAGGTCTTTCTTGCCTTGTCAGTGAGGACACACACAGCAGCACGCTGAAATACTTACCGAGAAACTCAGCTGAGTGGCAGCGAATAAGCTTGGACGAACCGCCGCCGCAAGTTGAGTTGTGGCAGCAACGATCAGACTGCCGGTCTTGATGGCATCCGGGGAGAAGAGGATAGACTCCTCTTGAAGAGTAGTCGGCTCATTCAGGGGCGGAATATCTTTCCCCTGAGTGATGCACACTTGTTCGAGCTGATCGACTCCGGCATTGATGAGGTTGGCAAGGGCGCGTAACTCTTGCAATCCGGGGAAAGACGCCGTGGCTGACATCTGGTGGTATGAGAATAGGAGACAGTGGGATGAAGGAGGAATGTGAGTGAGAGTATGAGAGGTGATGAGTACCTGGTATAAACGCGACATCCTTTATATTCGGCTCTGTGTATACATTCGTCGGCCCAGCCATGACGTGGGCTGGTCATCTGCTTTACTCCTAGACTACGGCGGAATTGTAGACTTACCTCCAGACTAGATCAATCTTATCTGATTAGCGGTGCTATTTATGACAGACGCTTACGCGTTCCTACTTACCTTCCGCGTTTCAACCCCATATGATATTGCCATACGAAAGTCTGTATTGAGGCCACGTACGCTTCATAAAGATCGCAGCTTCAATGCATGCACGTTCACTCGGCGTGCGGCAAAGCGTTGCGATATGTCACCGGCATGGCCGCCCAGCTACGCCACCAAGTTGATCGTTACCAAAAATAGCGTGAAGCGCTTGGTGGCAGAGGGAATGGCGAGCTTTGGCTTGCGTGTTGAACGTTGACCAGCCGCAGCGGTGGGGCATGGGTATACGAGGATGACCTAAAGCCAGCCTGAACCGTGTATTCAACCGCCACCTGCCACACGATCGTAAGCGTCACGGCAGCCAGCCAGCCACCGCCAGTCCAGGGCCACAATTGAATAGCAATCACGATTGCGCCATATTTCTGTGAGCAGATGTGAGCCTTGAACGCGCCGTCACACTCATCCATAACTCGTTTCAACTCTGCACAGTGGAGAACTTGTAACGGTCTGTCCAAATCAGTGACGCGTTCAAATATGTGTACCGTATATTCTGCCAATGTCAGGTATAATTCGTGAGTTACCTGAAAATAGCCGTCAGTGAAGTGTCACATTGTAAGACAAAACTCACAGACACTATGTGTACTTAAACCGTCTTGGCCTCACGTTCACAAACCGGCCTACACTCCACAGGATCACGATGCATATCCGCCACGATCTCCTCCGACGGATAAAAGCGATCGACTTGCCAACCATCCGTGCGATATTTCCTCCACACGCCTTCAATCTGCTGCACCATTCCCCACAATCTTCGCCGGTTTCTCATCGAGTCGGATTGCAGGCAAGCCTGGATGAACGCCAACGCCGGGAATTGTGGATCGAGTAGCAGGGGTTTGACTGGGGGAACGACCGTGTCTTGTTCCTCTCCTTCCTCTCTTCCCTCTTCTACATCTCCTTCACATTCGTCTTCATGGTTCTCCTCTTTTTCCTCCTCCCCTTCATCGATCGTTTCGTCACCTTCCGTCTCGTCCTCGCTGAGGCTAACAGGTCGTACAGACTCAGGAAGCCAAAGTCGGATCGCCTCATACGCGTGCTCTTCTTCATCTCGTAGCCCCTTTACTGGCAGGATGTATTGGCAACTTCCGTTCAGTAGCGCATCTTGCAACACGTGGTTCAAGAATGGCGGATCGATGATAAGCTGGCGTACAGAGCGGCAGGTGGCAGATAAAGACAACAAGTCGGCGATGGACAGGTCGCTCAGGATGGGGAGGAGAATCTCGTTGGGGAGGTTGCATACCGCCGGTGCAGGGGCGGCGGGAGGCTCCACCGTCGAGAAGGAAAAGCTAGTCGGTGTTGATGATGGCACCGGCCATCTGAGAAACAAAACGTCAGAGATCACTCGACTTGAGATATGCGAGCATGCACTCACACATCCGGTCGCATGAACATCCATGCTCGGCAATCGCGTAGTATAGCAGGTATCAGATCTTTACCCCGTAAACCATCCTTGATAGCCTGTCTAACGTGCTTGACACCCCGTCTACAGGGAGTGAAGAAGCTTTGCCACTGGTCCAAGCTGGCCTCTATTCCTGCGTAATCTACGTCAGGGAATAGCGCACTGTCGGAGCCTTTCAAAGTTCAGGTTCAGTCGGGAGACTTTATAGGCACATTTATTCAACTCACTACGCTGCTTTCCCCTGGAGTTCAATATTTCATACAGCTCTCCAGCAAAGGACAGCGAGCGTCCGTCGCGCATAGGTGGGAGACTGGCGATCCAGTTCTTGAGGTAGTAGTAACATCGCTCGTGAACGAAAAAGTTAGGGTTGAGGCCTTCTGCGGTCGAACAGTTCGAGGGCCAATAATCGAGGGTCTCCGACCATGGTCCGTCTGTGCACACCAACGCAGCGAAAGATCCACCACTATCTTCAGTGACTTGTCTGACCTGGACGTGGTGGCCGTCTGGGACTTTGCTTCCGTGAACCGGTGCCCATCCGATGTCGGCAAAATAGCCTATGGCGATGCATTTTCCAGTCGCATAGTGGTGTTCTTCTCCTGCGACAGATCCAACGCCCTCTGGGAGCCAGTCGTGGCGGAATCCGAGCGTTTTTTCGTCGGGTGAGAAGGAGGCTTGAAGTGCATCTTTTACGATGGCGACCAGCTCCTCGTTTCCCTCCTCAATTTCGGCAGCAATCTTGCGAGCTTCGTCCTCAAGCTGGTAAGGACTCAATAGTGCATACGGACCACCACCAGGGCATACACCGCAAACCAAACACAGTTCGTCCCATGAACCCATCTTTTGATATGCGTGAGCTTGAGTAGTCGTGTGTTGGGAGTGACAAAGAGAGAAGAGAATGAGGGCGCACCTTTAACTTAATCCCTTTATATCCTCCAAAGACCCCTCAGAATCGCGTCGGCTGTGTACAACAGTGATTGGCTTGAGATGCTTCAACAATGTTGCGCTGAGCCGCTGTTTCAGGTGCCTTGTGTGACGCCGCCCAGCTTGGATTTGAACTCAATGTTCGAGTTCAATCACACAATCGGGGTAAGAGATATAACAGTGGCCCAGCGTTCGAGGTCGGGTCATGCTGCATCCTGAGTGATGGAGGAGGGAAAACCGACGACGATTTGAGTATACATATTTTCGAGTTGCAAGTCCGAGTCCGTGACTGATATAGCGCCGGAGCGCCGGCTGCACTGATCCGTAGTAATGCGGCGCCCTCGAAATCATCAACGAAGTATGTGGCGGAAGCTACACGACATAGCTACACCAAGCACTTTCCATGGCAGACTCTAGGTACATCAATATTTAGTCGAGAAACTGGCGCGACTATCCAAGTCTTGCATCGCTCAGGCGTAAGTACTGTCTGTCAGTAGCATTTGCCAGTGGCACAAGAGATCTAGAGTGAAAAGAACATCCAGATTCAGAGATCCACGGTACACAAGAGGTAAAGTACATATAGAAGAAAATTTCCGAGTCACTCATACTGGCAATGAAAACCACAACATGACTCCCCATCTACTCAGTATCGAAGACGAGGGTTCTGACCTCGATCGACTCCCTGTGGGGTGCCTCGGGAGGGGATGTAGAGTCGGGGAAGGCGGAGTGAGGAGTCAACCTAGCCTTGGTTTCATCCGAATCGTAGCACTTGATGAGGGTAACCTCGTCTGGCTTCTGGTCGGAGAGGTAGTACCAACGGTGGTCAGGGTTGTACTTGACTTGGTACACGCCTGGAACATTAAGGTGTCAGCAAGGGTGGATTAGTAAAACGTAGGGCAATGGAGTACTTGCCTCCCTCTCGGTCGGGATAGATAAGACGGCTGACGACAAGGTCCTTCGGGTCGAGGTGACGCCAGTCAGACACTGCAAGAGGCTTGTGTGCGACAGGGTGCCCGATAGGCCGCCACACGTTGATAATGCGGACACGGCCCTTCAGGAGACGTTCAGCGTCTTCGCCGAGATGGCGGTAGACCCGCTTGACACTGGCCTCGTAGGTTTGGTCGATATGTACGCGCTCGACTGGGCCTCGCAATTGTGCGTTGCGGTCGGCGTTGTCAGCGGGCTTGCGACTATTTAAGCGTGCGTGGGTTAGAGATAGGCGTAGAAGGTTTGTGCGGTTTGTGGGAAACTTACCGAATAGTGTGGTCAAAGATGAAGACTCTCTTCGCGCCGACTTCCTTCTTCAACAGTTCCTCCACCTCCTTATAATACACGCTCTGGATCCTCTCCTCATCCGTGAAGTCTTTCTCAGCACTCTCGTGCTTCACGAACTGGAAGCCAGAGGTGTCGAGGCCGATTCCGTACTCTTCTTCCTTGCCACGAACATCATGGACAACAGCGGGCTGTGTGTCTTTACCGACGTTGTCTTGGCGTTGGCCCTCAGGGACCTTGTAAGTGTACTGGAAAGGTGGTTCGTCGTCGATAGGAGCGAAGTAGTTAAAGGTGGTCTGAACGTCGCGAGGGGAGAGGACTGCAGCAGCGGCCATGTCGAATTATTCTGTTGTCAATGTGGAGTCGTTGGAATCTGTCTGAGCAATGAATGGTGAGATTATCTTCGCAGTACCCCTGGGTCTTTATATACAAGAGATGAGTTGAGAGCTTACACAGCCTGATAAGTGTTCCGACGCCTTCATTTGGCGGTGACTTCACATAACATCATTTCGTAGAGAGATGAGCACTACTGCACGTGAACGTTCCCATCTGTGAATAGGGTTGAGGCCGCGCCGTGGCTTGTGAATAGA
>JAXQGX010000446.1:0-15011 GCA_037040455.1 Irpex sp. P115-07
TCCGCAACGAACCCCGCCAAGTCCTTCTCCCCCACCTCCGCCATAGCCCGCGGCCCCCACCTCCACTCCCACGTCTCGCCCTCCTCGTCGTTGTTCGTGCCCCCTGGGGCACCTCGACCGCGTTTCTTGGTGGTTGGTTTGGCCTCGCCGATGCGGTGCCGCTCGAGGTAGCCTTGGCGGGTGCTTTGGGCGAGGAAGCCGTCGATTGTGAGCTGCGTGGGTGAGCGGGCTGTGAGCGGGAGGGAGGCGGTGAGCGGGATGCGCAGGCGTTTGAGGAGGCGGCGGAGGTCGGCTGGTGTGTACCGTAACGTATCAGTCGAGCATAGAACAGAACAGAGGACAATACGCACCGTCGTTTATAGCCCGCCCGTGTACGAGCACCAAAGCCAGCACGACGTACAATATCCCGATCGCGCTCAGCTGGTCCGCGTTCTGCCATGCCACGATGGCGCCAGTATTGGCTGATTTGACGGCCAAGTCGTCTGGGTCGTCGTCCTCATCACTGTCGGGTTGCTGCTCAACGGCTTTGATGGCGTCGTCGGGGGTGACGGCGGCAGAGATGAGACGTGGGTCGAGCACGGAGCGCAGGATCCATGTTTTTGTGCCTGTTGGTGCGGCTGTGTGCATAGGAATGTGTGTAAATATGGGCAAAGGTGAGGTCGAGGTGTATGAGAGCAAGGCATACCTTTCTTCTTCATGCCCAACGCGTCTGTGTTCTTCTTCGGCTTCTTCCCGTCCTTGTCCGTATCATCGACGGCCTGTGCGCGTTGTAACTCGACGAGTTCCATGCCAAAGGTTTTACGGAGGATGTGTTGCGCGAACTGCAGCACTTCTGCGAACCGTCGGCCCTTTGAGCCCAGAACTGAAGCGTGTTCACGAACATGTAAGAAGGAAAGTACGGTAGAGTGAGACGCAACGGCGCACCTTTCTTCGATATCTCGTCTCGTCTCAGCGGAATTCTACGTTGTTCGTTGAACAGCGCGAGACGGACGAGCGCATAGGCCCGTCTTTGCAAGTCCTATAACACGTACACACAGTCATTCGACGCGTCTCATACAATGAGAAGGCACGCTACGCACCGCATCATCATCATTCCCGCCATCGACGTCCATATCGTTGTCGTTCTCTTGCTCCTCTTCATCTGGATCCTCTTCCTCCTCCTCGTCTGCGTCCCTCCTACGCGCACGCTGTGAGCCTCGCGGAGCACGTTGAGATTGAGATGGTTGAGACTGAGATTGGGATTGTGAGGCACGTTGTGTACGTTGTGTAGAACGTGCCATGGTTGTAATGAGGACTGGAGGTATTGCAGTCGAGGGAGGAAGTCAGGGCGAGAGAGCGCGAGACGCGTTCGGACGCGTTTCATTTTGTTCAGCGCGTCTTTTCGATTCCTGCTCGTGCCAAATTATTTCAGACGAGTGACATTCGACATTGGTCTCCTATTGTCCTCAGGTAAGCTACTTGTATCTCCATAAAAAGCTTTCTAATGAAGACAAATGTTGTGATACACGACATTCGAAGATTGCGTGCTTCGGCTTCCACTCGCTGCGATCCAGTTAGGCTCGTGGACCGGCCTCTATATACGTCGTACCTCGGGATAGGTCCAGTGTCGCCACCTCTCATTCTATTCACATAATTACATTTGCGACACCCAACACCCCAATTGAATTACGTGGATAGTCTTGGAGCTTTGATCACTCAGGTTGGTGTTATACGCACAACGATGGTGGCTACCAAGAAGAACAACTTGAAGTACCGAGCGAGTGCACTACGCTCTACCACCACTAGCCATCTGGGTCGCTGTCAGGGCCCGGCTCAATTCATACGCAGCATTTGGTTCAGTCATGGCTACGATCGGTTCCGTGTCTCTATAACGTTCCTCGATATAATCCGCCGCGCCCGATAGTATGTTGACGGTTCTCGCACATGCTGCATGAAGGGCAACGATCCGGGTATCAGGAGCTAGGATGATAATATCGTCGACGTCGTAAGCATTGAAAGTGACATGACTCTTGAAGCCTCCTGGGATTTCGTTGTCGATACCGGGACGGTACCCCACCTCGTAAGTATTCGGTGTGGTTTCTCCATCCTGATAATAACTCAGCCCTCGAGAGAAGTAGGTACAAGTAAGCGTTACCGGAGTCAGCCAAAGCCGAAGTTCATTGAGAAACTGGCGTGGAGGTCCGGATGCTGTAAATGCGTTCACAGGGCTCTGCAGCACTTCCAGGCCAAACTCTTCTGCTTTGAACCCTCCGAAGTGCTCCAACAGCGTTCCCGCCGTCCTGGCCCATTGGAACTAGGAGCTATGAGAAATCAAAGTGAAGTGGAAATGACTTACACGGTACCTTTGCTACGGCAGCGGCTGGAGATGCCCCTGCTATGTTGTCTGACAAAGATTGCCTGATTATATGCGCAACATTCGTTGGTGCGCCTTGACCAGGAAGGCGCTCCTCTGTAGCCTGCAAGTGCTTCAGTCTTTGGTGAGTGTCCATGTGACTGGTGAATACACAGCGGTTACTGTCACGAAGCAAGGTCTACGCTCTGGCCGACGTATTAGAATTTGTGCAGCAAAAATAAGGAAGGTTGGCACCTGTATGCGCAAACGAGCTGTGTCGCTGGTGGACGAGGAGAGAATGGTCCGATCGATTGCGATGACCCCTGAGGACAACCTGGGCGTATGGGTGGCAGATAGGTCAGGGGTCGGGCTGTTGGGATCATAGACGAGGATGTCTTGGACGAGAGCGTCGCGAGCAATGTCGTTGGGAGCAAAGCGTATTGCGTAGCCAAGCGCGCGGGCAGCTATGACGGGGGGCATGTCTGTTGTGAGTTCCTCGTCCACGGGCTGCTCGGGCTGAAGCTCGTCGACGAGGACATCCCAACTGGCGAGTGTTCAAGCCACAGGCAGTCGTCATATGCGGTATGTGTTGCAGTGCCTATGTTGTAGTCGTTTGGTGGTAATGGATTAGAGCCCTGTTGGAAAGGAGACATGACTATTATCGAGGGAAAAGGTTAGAATATTAATAGAATAGATCGAATCAGAAGCGATATGGTGGATGAACTTGAAGGAGAAATCTGAGAGCGGCTAACGCCGCCACAAGGCCATATATTACTAAATGCGGCGAAAGCGCGTCTTTTTTGCCAATATTCTAAGCGCTTGATGTCGCTCTTCGACCAGTGACCACCATCACCTCATGAACCAAACCGTCTCACTGATTCTATACGCTTGGAGCACTAATATATTGTGCGCAAATAACTGCCTAACGAAGATAAATATCAAGTGACGCGATGCTTCGATGTTGAGTATTAGGCGTAATGTTCGACGTAAGTACCGTGACGATGTGTTCAGGCCAGGGTGAGTCCTCCTAACGTTCAAAGCTCGCACAAGCTGTCAACTTCCACTATATTAATAGTCCCGAGCATAGTTTACCAATAGTATGACTTACTGTCTGAATTACTCGAGCAGTAATTGACCGTCTCTATTTCTCGTACAGTTAGGCGTTGCAGATCCACACGTTCATAGTGACTTATCGCGAGCTACAATGGGCGATTCACGATTACTTGCGATGGTGAGTGCTGCCTAAGAACTACAGAGCTGAATCTCGCAGGTTACACGTTTTAGGGCATATCACTGGTACCCATAATCCCAAATCCCAGACTACACGCAACAACGATGGTCCCAGGCTGAACGTTGTACACCGATGGCTTAGCTCGTAGTCTTGCCAATTCTCACGTATGTAATTTGTTCTCGTTATGCGTTGCCATTATCACTTATTCGAAACTTTGTCTATAATCTAGACCTATCACTGACGTCTCTCAGGAATAGTATCATCTATAAGCTTAACGACTATTTTACGCGCTCGTCAATCTCAATGCGAAGGTCAAAGCCTCCAAGGGTCTTTTGCCTTGAGTGTAAGTCTATCTACGTATACCATCGACTTACGCGGCGAAGATACGAGGCATGTTGCGCCCTGCATTACCTGCGGCGATGCCCTTGCTGGGACAAAAAGGGACAAGTTTGGGTCAGCAACTGATCTACTAGTAACTCGGGGTGCCGATATTGGTGTGTCGGGCGTGTCGTACTGGCACAATGTTTTGAACGTACGAGTGCTTCCCCAGTCCTTGTAAAGTTCTAGATGGCGGTCTACTATCAAGGTGAGTTCAATACTTCTAACGTCGCTATTCAGAAGGACCAGAACTCATCCACTCCACTTCAGCCTCCGGTTGTACGTCATACTTTCACAGGTACACCGACTACAAACTACCTCTTAGCACCTCTCCCACCTCCGCATTGGCGGTCGAATCGTCAATTAACCTGCGACCACTAAAATCTTACACCCGCCTTAGGAAATTGCTAACCCACCCTTACCTGGCGTCGTCTTCGGCCAGGGATACTACTGCTAGAAGCCGGTGCAGGAATCACCAGGTACTGGTGCTCATGAACCTATAGTCACGCTCATCGACGGGCGTGCGGTCTGTATCAAGGTCATCATGCGCGGATAGTATGGCTGACTAGATTGCAGGTATAGGCACGTATATTATCGGCTTACGCGGGGAAGACATGAGACCTGGAAAATCACGACAACGGTCCCGGCAGGATCAGAGTTTGAGTGGATTGCGGTATCCTGTGTCAATATCTTTAAGTTAACTCTCAATGATTCGTGATGCCTAGAAACCCCGTCCACCTGTAAGGTCGGTTTCACAGCCTCAGTGTCTTAATCTCGGACTCACCCATTCTACTTCCAGTGCAGGCTCCCACCGTCGTCAGACTTTCACGAATACACCGCCGACTCGCAATGTATGCTCACTACTATTCTCGCCTTCATATTCGCATTCACAGTCGAATCGTCAATCGTATGCGACTCAGACCTCCCGCCAGTCAATGCCTCATACGCGCCTCTTCGTTCTCATCGGGAAATTAATGCTCGAATTATAGTCGGCGACGTGGACTTCTCCACCTCTGCTAAGAGGGCTCGCTGCACCGTGTGACGATTGTTTGGTCGCGGATGGGTACGATCTCGCCGTGCAGGAAGGTGGGAGGCATAATCGCTCGTGAACTGCGCAACCAGCCGCGACGTACAAACTACTACAAAGTTTCCACCAGCCAATGATTACTGCAGTAAACGTAGACTGGTCTTAATCATACATTATAAACGTCACTCATCCAAGAACAAGTATCCTAGACACAACTGCAATCGGAGTCAATACATCGCTATCAGCTTCGTAAGCCTACGTAATATATACCGGTACCGTGAATCGTCTAGAACGGTTGGTCGGGGTCGAGGCTATTTGGCAGTGAAAAGTCTATTACGGTTAATGCACGATGACCAGGAGCTTTTCCTGGATGCGGTGAGTCTATCACAAGCTTGTCTTCTACCCAGTACCCATCCGTGTAAGAGTCTTCGTACGCAGGCGGTATCCATAAGATGCTGTCTTCATCTTCAGGCTTTCGCGAATATATAGGCCCTGTTGCCCATTTCTCGCCATAATCTCTCTTCCATATTATTTCCAAAGGATTCAGAAATATCCTCGTGTGGTTTTGCCAAATTGATATCTCATGGGCCCCTGCGTGGTCATGCCAATTTCTTGCAATTGGATGCGCGATCGCTTGGCTCCTTCTGGATAGTAGCTCCCACGGCTCCTGATAGTAACGTTCACAGAGATACTGCCATAGTGCTTGCTGAATGGTCATGTCCCAACGGTAGCCTGAGAGCGGCTCAAAACATAGCTGTTCTGTGTTATCCGTATCCCCTGACCATGAAGCACCAAAGTGCGTGGTGTGCTGGTCATATGATACATAGACCACATACTCTGTCTTGCTGGACCCGACTTTGACCCTTGCCATCTCTACTGTCTGAACTTGAAGCGTCTCTTGATCGTGCAGCGGAAGATGACCTGCAGCGGCCAGTACCAAATGTGCATCACCAGACGTGGAATCTGCAGCTGCTACCATTGCCCAGCATTCGATTGTTTCATCGGTCCATCTGATACAATAGAGCCTGTCTGCCAGCGTACCGAGTGCGCATTCGCGTACTACCGCGGCCGTGACATCATCGGTACTAGTAGTATTAGGCTGAGCAGGTGCCAACACTACAGGCTGGTCAGCAACGAGCTTCTGCGAAGGCGTCTGCGTCTGCGTATTCCAAACAATGATATTGTTTGACAAGTCGAGTGTGACCAAATGGGCATTATCGGCAGTGATGGCTGCTCCAGTGAGCACGATGTGCTCGGGAGGCTGCCAGTGAGTGTGCTCTGATAGACGAAACATCTTCGGCACTGTACTAGCACCAATCCGATCAATGGCCCGGATAGAGATGAGGACATCCGTATTTGAGTATAACACAGCAGCTAGCACTCTGCCGTCCGAAGAGGATAATTGAGCTATCCCAGTCTTAGCATTTACAAGTTTAGAGCCGACGTCCCAGTCGGTATCGCCGACGTTTGCTCCATCGCCGCTATGAGTGCTGGTTTTTGCATCCCATATACTGACCATGTTGGGGATTACATTGAGCGAGTTCTGCTGTTCCCTAATACCTGTGAAGGCAACAAATCTTCCGTCCGGGGATATCGCGACCTCCGTAACATGGATTCGGGGCTCCATTATTGGCTTTCCTGCTTCTGATGTTGGCGAAAGACCCATAAGCTCGGAATCTTCATTGACGCAGAATAGAGCCTGCCATTCCGGTGCCAGTGGCTCAGACGGCGACAATTTGTCTGTTGCATCATAGAATGTGAGAGAGCCTGGGCTTTGGATTGAAATCCTCAAATTGGCACGCCCGCCTGCATGGACAGCAGCAACGGATCCTGCGGGAGGAGCTCCGCCCTTGCCGATGCACCCAAGTTGCCGAGGAGGATCGAGCTCCCAAAATTCAGCGCCTGGAGAGTTTGTATTGCGCAGAACCAGGAGAGGCAGTAGATCTGCTCGCATGATACACGCCCGATATATCCAGTCGTTTCCGCGTCCAAGGTCGCTTTGAAATGACCATGCACGTTCGCAGTGACCAGTTTTGATGTTCCACACGCGCACCAGTGACTCGGACCCTGTTTGACCGTCTGGGGTAGCCAGAGTAAGAAGTTGTTCTGAGTTGGGATAAAATGACATGACTCGGAATCGTTGCTCCGAGTCGCAGTTGCCAGCTTGAAGTTGAAACGAATTCTCCAGGGTGCCTGTTCTTAGATCCCACATGAGTATTGAAGCGGTACCCGGGCAGTACTGGCACTGTCCTGTTCCGGCAAGAATCTTGGAATCCGGAGAGAACACTACAGCACCCACACCAACCAAATCCGAGTTTAGATCATTACTAAGATCCATTGCTCTCTCCCCAGTCTGCGAATCATATACACTCGCAAATGCTATCCCTCCGATAGCTAATGCCCGCCCATCGTTGGAATATTTGATTGCCAAAACATAATCGTCATATTCTGGCATCGTGATAGTTCTCAGTGGACCACGCCAATATGTTTGAACGCCGATGATAACTTTCGCTTCGCAGGCAGAGTCTTCAGCATGCTTCTTCTTCAGTAAAGAGCTCTTGGGTGCAAACGGTAGGGCAGAGTGATATATGTGCGCGACAGATGCACTAATGACACTGTATGCGTATAGGACAAATCGCTGACCATCGATGACCCAATCAACGAGGTCGTCTGCTTGTCCCGGGAACTAACATTCCACAATTGAGCAATTGAAGCCCGATAGTATAGACACGTATACATACCGAGACGAGCCAGTCATATAAATCATTCAGCGAATAGACGGCGAATTTGAGCTCTTGCAGAAGCCCCAGAGCTTCGAACCAATAAACTTGACGAGTAGTGAGGAAAGTGTGGAGGGGCTGTTTGACCTTGGACAGACGACTCTCCACATGTTTCTTCCCTGAGACGAGGTGGCCGACCCAATACCGACATGAGTATCTAAGCGCGTCGCCGATGCATTGATCAATGCGGGAGGTATCAACCTTGGCATTCATCATGTACCGCGGGAGCCCGCAGATGTTCTTTTTCAAAGAGCCCAGCACTACGTCGAGGCACCGCTGCGTCACGTTGAAGTCATGCTGTTCTACAGAAATGAAGAATCGTGGATCCTTGCATCGAGTATTGTCTGTTAGAAAATCAGGGAAGGACTTGTGATAGAAGCGGACGGGGGTGGTCCAATCATCCGGAATGAGCAGCACAGAGCGAAGTCCACCGAGAACAATCCGAACATCGGTTTTTCGCTCCAAGCCAAGAAGGTCAGCCAATGTTTCGGGTAACATCCTATCCTTCGCGACCACTAGGAGACCAAGTATCGAGCGAAGCCTCTCGAAGTCCGCGTCCTGCGCAGACTGAGGTAAGGCCTTCTTGAGAATGTCCATGTACAAACCATCGAGGCCGCTGATTCCTTCCTGTGTGGAGCTGGATACATCGGCGAGAATCTGCAATTGATCCCTTGGATCCCGTAATCCGCTGCCTATCAACTTGACCGCAGTAGCTGCAAAGATAAACAGCTCCCCGGCCTTGCTGGTAAGAACGGCGATCTCGGATTCTGAGGGCCAGCAATCCGGTAGTTCGAGATCAGATCGGCGAGAGCGTGCAACCGCATTCAGCTTTGTGCGGATGAACATCTTGATGTCAGAATCTATGAACACGGAGTCGACGTTATGGAGAACGAAAACGTCCGTTATCGGGTACAGATGGGGTAATCGGAAGGTAAGATGAATGTGCCGTTCTGGTCGGCTGGTGATGAGAACCTTCATGGATGGAATACGAGGTATGGAGCTCAGAAGTAAGTCGAGGAACGTAGAGGTTGCCTCGGGATTACTGCACTCGTCCAGGGCATCTACGAGGATGACTGTTGTCAATTTGGACTCCATCACGGGACGCATAACGAGATCATCCAGTTGATTACGCAGCGATAACGACGCAACATCTGGGTTGCCCTTCAAGGCGCGTAAGACTACTCGCCTATACTTGGGAGAGTCAATATTGTTCGCCATCGAAAGCTGGTATGCGATAGTCGGCAGGATCATTTTCAGATCGCTCCTGTGCTGTGAGTCTCTTGAGCAGAAGAAGCTCGCCCCGAGTTCTCCGGATTTGGAGAGCAGTTCTGCGAAACTCTGAGCAATCGTGGATTTCCCGCTCCCAGCGTGTCCATTCAGCCAGTAAACCTGTTTCGCCCGTGGATTGGCAGCCCATTCCTGAAGTTGCTCTAGTACACCAATTCTGGTCCCTTCTAAACAACACGATCGATCATCAGCGCCGTTATAACCTGCATCCTTAGCCCGAGTCAGTCCATTCAGCGTGTTGCGCTCCTCTAGTGATCATTCGAATCAGCGACTCCGACTCGAACTGCGCTTTTCAAACGCTTACCCGCTGCCTGGGAGGTGGAGATGATGACCATTGTGAGACTCATACGATTGTGCAGAAATAACGGCAAATCCGCTTACCATAAGTTCCGTGGTATTTTTGTAAACATCTTGGAGAAGAGTAAACTGTTGCCTCACGTCAGAATGATAGTGGTGACAATATGTAAAACGAAAGCAT
The DNA here is from genome assembly GCA_037040455.1 of Irpex sp. P115-07. Classification (NCBI taxonomy): domain Eukaryota; kingdom Fungi; phylum Basidiomycota; class Agaricomycetes; order Polyporales; family Irpicaceae; genus Irpex; species Irpex sp. P115-07. The sequence goes on from JAXQGX010000446.1 coordinate 9,514, forward strand.
ACCTGATAATCGGACAGAGTCTGGTCGACACCCGCGATGAACTCACGAAGGAGCTCAGCCTGCTTGAACGAGTTCAAGAGCCGTTCGAGGGCACTCTGTTGTGCGACAAAACAAAGTCTATCGGTGATGCTGACCAAGTCCCTAGAACGGAGGTTACCATGAACGATACCGACACACAAAGTCAGTGAACGTATCAATGTTGGCCATATTGCTTAAACGCACTTAGTCAATTTGAGACGGCGTTCCTCATCGTCTTCCACCCGTCTCGCCAAATCCATCAGCTTCTCAATTCTTCTTTGCAGTTTCACGATGGCAGCAAGGTTATCTCCAGTTCTCTGCTAGGGTAATTAGCAACCGCCCGCCTGGATTACAATATATGCGCACCTCGAAGGTCTCTAAGACGAACTTGAGACCATTTGCTACAGTCTTGAGGGGAGGAAATGCATCGGATGCCTCTGCAGTGGCCCGCAGTAGGGTCTTAAACGTCTCCTTAATGATGCTTGTATCGTATTCTTCCCTAGATCTCGATGTGCTGCGTCCCGACTCTGGAGACCTCGAGCGGTGGCGTTTACTAGTAGGATGAAGCATGGTAGAAGATGGTCGCAGGTCGTGCAGTGTAGTGGAAGAAAACAAGAGTTAACGCGCCTCTGCGGGCAGGCTGTCGATACCGATGGCACTCTCGGTGCTTTCCGTAATGAACCTGGAAATGCCTGGCATGGATTCGAGCGCCATAAACACGTAGGCGCACGTCTTCGCATACCGAGTTTATTGATTAGCATGCTAAGTTCTAACAGAGACACTGGTGGGAGATAGCGATCCGATGCTATGTTCGGAACCGCGAACTTGAGCACACTACGCGCGACCAGAGAAGGTCTCACAAGTCACGATGCATGCGAGACCTCGGGTCTGGTCAATACGGATATGTCAGATCATCCTATAACAAAGAAGGTAGGGTTTTACGGTGCATGATGCCTGCGAGGGAATGATGACGGTGTCGAACGAAAGAGACGACCTCTTCTTCCCTTCTACGCCAAGTACTTGTTAAGCGACACACACATCCTGTATTAAGACACTCATCAAACATCGACCAGGGCGATGTAGCCCCGATGTCCACAAGAGCGATTGGAAGTAACTAACCCTATGACATGGACCAGATTTGCGGCCGCTCGACGCATCTAAAAGAGTCTAGCCTGAAAGATGTCTCACTGTCAGTAACGGTCAGTACCCATGTCATAGCACTCGATTCAGGAGGTCAATAATCAAACCTGTCCTTGCCCTCTACTGATGCATGGCCGTTCGTGCAGTCTGGCGTATATGAAAAAGAATAGTCTCTCGGATTTGATTCTACGCCGGCGCCTAGCCATGTCGGTCTGAAAACTGACAAGCGAGACATCTTCAGTCGGGATACCTACACATAACTGACGACATACCTCTAAGGCCTTACCAAACCTAAAAATTTCCGCTATATTTACTTGGTTCCTCATTGTTCTCTCCTGTTGCTCTCTTCCTAACCCCGGCGTCCGTCCCATCCCAGCACATGCAGCAGCCTTGAGGCCTTGAGGGCGGGTTTGAGATTGAGACTAAGTATGACAATCATCAAGTACTAATCTATGGCGAGCGTGCCATGTCTTGAATTACGAGTTGATATCTGCAGTCGAAGTCGAAGTCAGTTGTGAAGGTCGTGAGACGCGTTCCGCCGTGGCTCATGCGACCGCAGAATATTTCAGGCGCTCAACTTCTTTCGCCTCTTCCTCGACCACCACGATGAACCAGTTCAATAGAATATAGTGAAATGAACCACTCTCACGTTTGATTTTAGCTATCGGGTGTAGGCCCATGTGAAGCTCGGTAGGCAGTGTTAGTATCGTGCACTGCCAGACTTGTTACTTGAACGTGCGACGTGTATAGGTACGTCTCCCTTTGCCTCTGAAGCTCGCTCAAATCGATGCTGACTTTTATTTCATACATAGTGATATCGCCTGCGACTCGTGTACATTCCCCTTCAAGCAATACATTGATTATCTCTCGAACACTTAGCCATCTCGATGTTGTCCAATCCCTGCATTCATAGAAGCCTAGCGGGAGTGCTTGCGAAAGCTACTACTTCTCGAGCACTTTGGGACGAAGGCGGACCTTGAAGGCTGGTGAGTGGCACTTGTAGTGACCTTGCCCATGAGCTTACAACCACGCTTGAAAGCTTAATGACGCGGCCTCGCGCATTGTATACCGTACACTAACGCTTGGGTTTGCAATATAGCATATCTGCTAGCTCCAAAGTATGTTTCTTATGAGCGGTGCAACCGTCAGAATCTCCTATCCCAGAAAGGCATGCAGTCTAGACGTACCCCACTTAGCAATCGGCAATAGCGTCATCCACAAACTCTCTACGCTCGTTCACGCTCAAGCAATGGCAAAGGTCGTCAAGGGTCTTTCGCAGAGTTCAGGGTCAATCAATCGCTGAAATCCGGTCGTCGATGCTTTCGCCCAAATTTCAGGATATCTGATTAACCATTCTGCTCTTTTGTCCATGGCCATTGTTATACAGCAGATACAGAATGGAACGAAAGAAGCGGACAATAGGTGAGTCTATCTGCCTTCCGGTCTAGACAACAAATCTAGATTAAAGCGATCTATATCTCTTGTTTGGCCATCATATCAGGCCAAAATAGCCTTTGTTCCTGGCTGGAACACACGTTACACACGTTCCCTTAGGCCGCATCGTACACCGCGACGTATAAAAGCTCAACGCTTCCGTCTTCGTGCCCATTCTCCTCGAAATCGTCCGAAATACGCTCGCTGCAGGTTCACGAGCTCGCATCGCCGACCCACTCTCCTTGCCACTCACTACAGTCAGGTTGCAATCATCTTCCTCATATACCAGCAACAATGTNAAGCCCAAGGAACCTGTAACACCCCCACCAACAATCTCCCACCCGAGCCGACTGTCCGTCCGTCCGAAACGTAGCTACCGAGAGGTCGATGTCAGCGATTCAGATAAGTCCGACCTGGGAAACGGCTCTTCGTCTTCCGCTGCTGCATCTCGTGGTGCGCGTGTACGTCAGCGTACAGACTCCACGTCTTCTGTCGAGACCATACGGCCCTTCTCTCAATCTCTTGACTTGGAGAGGACGTCCAGTCGAGATACTGTACGTGGAGCTGCTGACACGGCGGAGAAGAGATATACTCGCCCGGCCTCTATGCACCTCAATCCTGGTCGGGCTGGTCCTGCGAGAGCCGCTCTCACTCGCACGACGTCTCATAACCGAGTGGGCTCAGAAGATTTGCCCAAGTCGTCTCTCAAGGATGGACGGATTCCCTTCCCTTCTTCGAAGACTTCAGCGACAGCAACAGACATAAAGGCGTCTTCTTCCAAAGTCGAATTCCCGGCAAAGGAGAAGAAGGCGAAACCTCTTGCCCGCCAGTCGTCGTCGATGATGTCGATTGTAGACGAGGAGAGAGCTCTACGCAGCATGCCAAGATCTTCATCCACCACCACTCGAGCACTCTCTCGCACAAGCTCTTCCATGATGTCAATAACATCGGTTCTTGACGAGAATAGTGCTTTACGCAGCATGCCAAAGTCTTCATCTACTACGTCCAGGGCTCTTTCGCGCACCAGTTCCTCCTTGATGTCCATCGTCTCCGAGAGTGAACCCTCTCGCCCAACTATATCCCATGTTCCCGGAACGTCAACCCCTTTGACCTCCAAACTACCACACCCCTCTGAGTTGGACGACTCCGAGTTAGCCATAGACCGTGCACTCGCGGAGGAGATTTGGGAGGCGGAGAACGGTGTACACGACTCTGGGTTTGGCGATATGCTCGCATCTGTATCTGAGGCTCGTCCCGCCGCTGCTTCTGAACGTAAGGCCACTCGCAAGAGTACTGGTCATAAAGCAGCCGCTCTGCGTACGTTCGAAACGGCCTGTACGGAGGATCCGTCGTTGATGAAGGATTGGAGACGAGGGAGGTTCGACGTCAAAGTCAAGCCTAAGGAGAAACACTTGACGGTGTGGGACGTTAAGACGACGTAAGTGATCACAAGTCTTCCACATCTTTGCGAAGCTCACGATATTGTGCTTTCAGAGACATCTTAGCGTGGAAAGGCACAATATTCATCGAAGATACGGCATTCCGCACTAACGACTCTCCCCTCCAGTATCATCATCCACCTGTAGAAGACCTGCAGATCGCGTTCTTCTCAATCGAAGATCCACCTTCCGGTGCGCTTCAACCAATCACCATTACCCCACCTTCGTCTCCCGGCACCACCCAACCCAGTCCTTCGCGTACTATCCACAAGCCCGAATTCCTCATCACGTACTCTGGCCACGTCCTCGCCCACCACGAAGAAGTCAAAGTGTCTACCGCGAAAGGTATCGCTATCCGCGAATCATGCGAGTTCGGATACTACGCTGCAGAGTCAGAGCCGGCGAAGCCACATACGGACAGACCGGTCTTTGGACTAGACTTCTTCGTCCCCATACCCATGTCTCTCTTCGCGCGATACGAATACCGTCGATTCCGCATGAAGGCTCGTGTCGTCTTTGGCAGCTATGCACTCGATCTATCTTCGCTTGTGGAACATTCAGGCGTCGTAGACGTCGCCGTGGAACATCTGAGGAAGGAAACACACATGGATGGGAAGAAGCCTCTGCTGCAGTTGTCGACACCGCCACCAAGCTCGCCCTAAACGCTTCCATATCTCTCGATAGCATTGTATACCATCTTCAACCACTTTTTTGGCCACCTTTATCACACTCACACACTCGTTACCCGCATTATCTTATCATACTACGTGTACCTCCTTACATGTTGTAAATTCGGTTCAAGACCATCATTCGTTCCTTTTGTGATCTCACTTGTCTTTGCAGCAACGTTCGCGGAGAAGCCACACGATACCCAAGCATAATACATTCTCAAACTATTCGATAATAGGGATGTTTCGAGGATTAAGTATGTACTACAGATATGATTACCAAAAATATCGTCGTAAGACCAAGAACGAGGAATCAAGGTGGCGCGGAGGGTGTTCTATCATCGGCATCATGTTGAGATAGCGTTCCAAGTAGGTCTGCAAGGGTAAAAGACAGCTGAGCGGCGTCGAGTGGCTTAGATGGGGAATCCAGGTTCGCATTCGTCTCGTCTCCTTCTTCGGCATCCAGGGAAGGTGGTGTAAGCGGTCCCTCGAAAGACGTCAAAGCGTCAAAACTCTTGTATGCCGCGACATTGAACAGTGGACCCCGCTTGCCAACATATGCGCGACCAAGAGGGGGATCAGCAGGCTCTTCAGCCGCAGTCGAGTGCCACTTGGGACGAGGTTGACCGATAAACTGACGCTTTCTGATCGCCTTCCTGACAGAGGGCTGAGGCTCGTTGGAGACGAGAACGATCTTCTGACTCGGTCCGTCTGCGACGATTCCTACGCCAATACGCTTGCGGCCGGTAAGGTCGTAAACGGCGCCGAAGGTTTGTCCCACTGGGAGTGCAGCTGGAAC